>JAFEMH010007135.1:0-100485 GCA_022495995.1 Adenophora triphylla var. japonica | reverse complement strand
GGCGAAGCCCCAGCTTATAATGCAAACAAACCCGAGAGGGAAGGGGTTCTGCCCGAGAGAACAAACATAGCAAAGCCCCGCTTTGAAGAGATTAAATGCAGCCTTTATTGCGTACAGAGTCATTTTTTTGTGGCCGAGGAGGCAACCCATCATTTCAAATCGCACAATAATCACGCCGGATTGCTAACACTCGGAAATGTTTACGTGTGGGCACACATTTTTCGAAAGTGGGAATGGATCCCGATTCTGGTGACACACTCGCTTTTGGGTTTGACTCTTTCGGGAGAGTATAAGAATAAGCAAGGTGTGGAAAAGTGTAGCTGGAAGCCCTGTGACCGAAAACAAGTGTTTGGCTCTATCTTTCTATCTTGTAAGAAAGTGGAAGACTTGTCGAGAACACTTGAAAACTTGTCTTATTCATGATGATCACAAAGTTGCTTAAAACCCCTTTATTGATGTTCGGGTTATTCAATCACCAATCCCGATGAACAAACATTTTGACTCAATCCCCCGAGGAGAAAGCCGACTGATATCGAGAATCAAACTCAGAAATATGGAACGGAGGATCTGTATATAGGGATGGCCCTTGAGGAGACCGGATTTTTCTGAGATTTGCTTGTGATTTCGACCGGACCAGTTGTGGTTGCCTACGTTCCCCTCCTTGGGAGGAGCTCAGGTCGCCGTAGTTCGGGCTTATCCTTATTGAAAGAGAATGAATGTTGAAAATTGGGGATCTGAGGACCTTTGAGGATTTTGAGGACTTGGAGAATTGAAAAGCATGTCCTCTTGGAGTGTCGATGGGAGACACGGATGTGAAGCCCCAGTGGGACGTCCACGGCAAGTGTTTGCGGAGGAGACATGAAATATGCTCACATGGAGTGTCGAATGAATGGATTGAATTTGTATAATCTTTGATTGATGGTTTGAAACTACTATCCAATAGGAACTGCGGTTGGGTTTCGAGCTTTGATCGGCTATCGGGTGATTCAGAATATCATGACCTCTTAAGATGAGAGGTCGGGCCGGGATTTCTTTGGTCGGCCGAACCTCTAAAGCATGAGAGGTTGGCTTTCAGGTGGGATGTAAGTTTGGGATTTCTAAGGCGAGAGGATATTTGATTGCCTCCAAGAATGAGAGGTCCAAATTTGTTTCGACCGGAGGTAAGGAGTAACGGTAATGTGGAATATCCTCTAAAATCGAGAAGGACGACTTGGGATTGGTTTCTGGATATTGGGAATATCCTCTAAAATTGAAGGAGGATGGTTGAACCCGGCAGTTGGAAAGGTGTTGGTGAGAGAAAATCCAAGCTATTGAGACTTTTTGCGAACTTGCGAGCATTCGGGCTCCTTTTGAGCATTGGAGAGCTTCTTAAGAAGTCGGGGACCTTTGCTGAACGGTGAGGATCTAAAGTCCTTTTGAAACGCTTCTTAAGAATTTGAGGATTCTTGCTGAATTGTGAGGATTTGGAATCCTTCTTTTGATAACTTGGAAGGCCTCGTTAGAAGTTAAGGATTATCTTTGTCCTCCCTTCATGGCTTGAGTATTTTACGCACCGCCGACTCTCGAAGTTAACTTTTTGGTATTGCTTGGACTTCTCTTAGCATGGAGAACATATGATGGCTAAACGGGGTTTCAAAATGCGCCGATCTTGAAATGAAAGGGTATTTTTTAGTGAGGGTGAGGTAATGGCTTTCCTATGGGTGAAAGGTTTCAACCGCCTGATCCCTCTTTTGGATGATCCGAACGAGATTGAGTCTTCATTTGCTTGCTTAAGCTTACTCTGAGAAGGATTCATGCAAATTCATCGAGCAACGAGATGATGAGGATGATGGAAGATATGTGAGCATATGATGCAAGATGGGGAGTTGGATAAGCCCCAATTTGGGAAAGATATCAGTTGATTTTCTCACTCCGATCAATTTAAACATTAGTCATTTCAATGCATTAGTGATTGAGCAGCACAAGTGATCATTTGGAATAAAACCATTTCAATTAAATGTGACGTGGGTGTGCAAGTGATGCCTCGAGTCTAGAAAGAAAAGAAATAAAGACTTTTATTATTGAAGAGCTCATAACATGGACTTGACAGACGCATGACCACATAAAAGACACTCTAGAACCTATGGAACTGACTGACTGACTTCTCTGTCTTCAGGTGGGATAGCCTCTGGGCTTCTGCTGATATCACTGAAGAGGATTGGTGGCAACATCGGGGTGAGCCTTCTCAACCTTTCCATCATCAACAAGCCTTTGAATGGCCTTCTTCAAAGGGGCTTTGAGTCATTGGTGATGTGGCAGGACATCGGTGATATTGGCAATATTTGCTATGATCCAAGCCCGGATTGGGTTTAGTGGGATTGTAGTTATCAAGTGGCCTGATCATTCCCTTTCGAACCAATCCGTTGAAGGCCTCTTCGGTTGTCATTCCAAGATCATCAAACTGATACTGCTTACGGGGTGGAAACTGCTGCTTTCTCTGGTCCCTTGCTTGTAGATTATTGACACTGTTGTTGATAGACATCTCTTTTGTTTTAGGGGCTGCTGGGGTTGTCGCTCTGTGTCAAAATCCACCATTATTGCCAACATTGGTGTTTGATTCAAGGTTAAAGAGTCGATTTTCGCTGCGGGCTCTCATGCCTACCATTTCCCTCAAGTCAGAATACCAACCACTTTCGATAGCTTCACGAAGAACTGGCTTCACACATGATAGAAAGATGTCCTTTTGATCCTGCAGCGGGATTGGCTCGGACAACTCATTAAGCTTAGAATTCCAGCATTTGTAGAACTCGGTGATTGACTCATCTTGCTTCTGAATTGTACCGACCAAGTCATCCCTGGTTGTGCGCCATTCAAGGTTCCCACGGTACTTTTCAAGAAAGGCCTCAGTAGTCTGACTCCAAGTAGCTCGAGCTTCTGGCTTAAGGGTTAGAAACCATGTCAGGGCAGGTCCTTTGAGTGTGTGATGAAAGTGCTGGGCCATAAACTCGGTAGTACAACCCATGGCTCCCATAGTCATCATGTATGTGTCCACATGAGTTTTTGGGCATGCCGAGCCATCAAATTGTATTTTGGGCATCTTGAACTTATAAGGGAGAGGCTCTACTTGCCTTAGGTCAACAACCTTAAGTCCACTTGATCCTGCCGTCAACTTGTCGACTTGCTGCTGCATATGTTTTAATAATGCAATCACCTCTGGGGTAATCCCCGGGAGCTGAGGAATAGAGGGAGCAGCATTTGAAGAAGGTTCAAAACTAGCTGATTGGAAGAAAGGTGACTGAACTGACCAGTCTTTGGAGTTGGCAAATGATTAAACCGATCGGCCTGGGTAGTCGATTCTCGCGAAAAGCACCGGCCGGCATGTAAGAGTTGACCGGATATTGCATAGATGATGAGCCAAATCCAAAAGCCGAACCCATTAGAGACCGAGGCGATATCCCCGAGGTTGAGGTGGCTAGCCGGAAGCTACGAAATCCATCTTGGCTGAACTTATTCCGGGCAAGGGTGCCGATCCCGATACTCGGGCATTACCCTGGAAGTGAGGACCATGAAACTGACCCTGCTGATACTGAGAGCCTGGAAACCACAGACCTTGACTGTTCGGAAGCTGGGACCCAAATTGGCTTAGAGGCACGGAAGCATTGGGAATGGGTGAGGAGGTCAAATCATGGAAGATCGGCTGTGGTCCTCCAACTAAACCAAAACTTGTTTGGGGGTTTGACTGCACACCATGACTCGGAGCTTGATGATATGTTGGAGCAAAGGGAGGAAGGGAGACATTCCTGGTCTCAACATCAAACTCATTGGCATCTATAACCTCCTCATAAGTCCCATCGGCACATCGGATCACGGCAATACCACGGCTTCTCATTGCTTCTACGAACTTAGAATGTATTGCCTCTTCTCTGGCTTGAGTGAGTAGTTGAGCCTCACACTCTCTAACTAGAGCGACTTCCAAATTAGCCCTCATCTCTTCCATGGACAGATCATGCATGCCTTGTTGACCCGCGGCAGATGAATCCCCAGATTGAGAGTTCATACTCTTCTCTGCACTAGCCATCTATGACTGAATCGAACACAAGCTCTGCTGATACTGCAATTGCCTCAAGACGCGAACTAAATGTACACTAGGAGCCGAAGCGCAAACCCAACTTGCCGTAACTGGAGAGGAAAGAGCATGTTATAAGGCAGAGGATAGAGAACTTTGAGCTGGTATGGGAGAGGGAGGAGTACGAAAGGAGATGGACTCATGCAACATCCTATTAGTGTTCAAGTAGAAATGATGTCTTTTAAATCCTAGGAACGGTTGGGAAAGGCTAACCCTTTATTCTCGCAGTCTAAAACCTCGGGGGAACCTATGGACACATCATCCAAAAATACACCAAATGTATTGAGTCAAAATTAATAATAGGCAATGATATCTAAATAAAATCGAAGCATTTTATGGGATCTGACGGCGGCCCCAATTGGAGAAATTTGGGCAAGATAATGTGATTCGAAGAAATTCAAGGAAAAATCCGGCATGACCTCTCGTCGGTGCACGTTGTCAAGGCGACATGATCTCTCGTTAGAACATGCCATGGGAACGACATGTCCTTTCGTGAAACCATGTTGCGATGGCAACATGCCCACACGTGCTAGGCTTTAGGATAGGTACGAAAGCTTATTGTAAAATTTGAAACAATCCATTTTAGTGTATTTGAAAATGTCGTGTCAAAAACCAACCGTTTGGGTAAGGTTTAAATGTGTGGTGCCACCTATAACGCGCTAGGGGGATGGGTTTGACATTAGGCGCTCAAGCGTAGGCGAATATCATCACCGTCTGCGATGCCGTCAATCGCACCCGAGGGTTCTAAATCTATGTGAAGTAGTGTGCGGATGGCTATGTTCCTTTATTTTGCAAAAAATGATTTTTTTTTTATTTGGAAAAGGGGTGATAAAAGGAAAATAACACACACACACCCCTGTGATGATGTGCCACCAAATTTCGCGAGAAAATTCGATTTTGCGTTTCTTTGAAAATCAAATAAAACCGGAAAAAGACGGAGTCGCCACGCCATTTTTGTTTTAAGGGCCAAAACTTTGAAAAATGCCCGAGATCAGAGATTTGGGTTCGGATGTCACGTTACATGCCGGGAAGGACGTTAGTGTGCACCCGGAATGCCTCGTAAAACGAGTCTTCCAAGCTAAAAACCATTTGTTGTGTGTGTGTTTGGGTGTGTGTGTGTTTGTTACTTTGGCCAAAATAAGTTGAAACTCAGAAAAGTAAAAATTGGAAATTCTTTATTAGACTTTGGACAGATCCCATGATTTTTGGTGTGATTTTTGGGTAGAGTTTTGGTACTCAAAAGATTTTTGGAAGTTGAAGAACACTTCTGCCAGAATGAAAAAGGCAGTGGACACTTGATTTTGAAATAGATTTAAGGGCTTCAAAACTTCATAATCTGAGAAAGCTCAGAGAATTAAAGTTATTCCAGACACCTCAAATAAGATTTCTGTGAAAGAATTTTCCATTTTGGAGAAGATTTGAGGACCCAAAACCTTCTAGAAATCTCAGATATGAGATCTGGACTCCCAGAGACTGGTGATCTGACCTTAAAAAGAAAATTTGAAAAGGGGAGTTTTACTCACGCAAAAAATAAAGTAAAAATATGTCTGGAAATCTCTGGATGTTGGTTACAAAAAGTATTTTTCAGTCAACACCAAATTCCAAGTTTATCTGTGTTCAAAAATTTAGACCATGGACTGGGGTCTTAGAAAATTGCTACTGGACAGCAACTTCTCAAGAAAGAAAATGTGATTTTAAAGGGGGTTTTGCATCCATGCTTGTCCCCATTTCCCTAGGTTTTGATTAGTGATCACTTGACATTTTATTGGTGAATCAACTATATCAAACCATCCTTGGGGTACATTAGGACTAAGCACTTCATTTGCTTGGGAAGGGGAATTTTATCCTTTGAAAATGAGATTTGATGTATGAAAATGATTTTTAGGGTTTTGAAAATGTGTTTTCTTTGCAAGAAAGTAAGAACACTTTGAAAATAATGTTGATCCTTGTAGAAGATCAACCATGGAGATGAACTTCCATGGTGATCTTCTTGGATCTAAGACAAGAAGATGAATGAACTACATTTTGTAGCTTGAAAATGCATGCATGGATGAGAGATTTAGGGTAAGAAGAGGGAGGTTATACCTATCTTCTTTGTGTTTTGTATTTGAAGGCTTGAATGTAAGAGTGTTTGAGGCTTGAATATGAGAGTGTTTGAGTGAGTGTGATTTTGGTTGAATAGTTGAGAAAAAGGTGACAATTCTATGGAATTCTCACTGTTTTCTCTCTATTTTCGCCAAAGTGCAGTTGAGGAAATGTGTTCTTTTTTTTTTTATTTCTGAGACTGAAGGCCTCAATTTATAGCCCTCTGAAATTACAATGATGTCCGCGCGGATGGGATTGTTAGCGTGCACTGTTCATTAAATGCTGCTTCAGGTTTTGGACACAAGGAATAATCTTTTGAAAATTCAAATTAAAACACCAGCTTTTTGTTCCGGCCATTTCTATTTTTTGGTTTTTCTTATTTCTTTTGCTTTTTTGATTCCTTTCCTTGGTTTATCCTTAAATAACAATGCCCACTTTGCCCTTGCTTTGTTAGAAATGTTAGGAATGTTAGGAATTGTTAGGAATGTTATAACTTTCGTTAATTTTCTAACGAAAATACTAACAAGCTCAAATTGGAGCACTTACAGTAGCCCCTCGGCGACGGCGCTTTCGAAGGAAGCGGGGTCGTCGATAAGAGTAAGGCTCCATATTTGGCAGGATGATCAAGTGATCGAGTGGCTGAACCTATTTAATAGGCTACCTACGTATCCTTAAGAGGAATCAAGCCAGCCGTAGTTCGGGTCTTTGACCCTGGAGATGATGGCGTTTTAGGTGCCTCGAACCTGATGAGCGAGTTCTGCAGTCGGTTGCTGGAGAGAAACTCTGCTGGGGATAAGAGATGACCATTTTGGTCGGATGGCTGAAATTGTATATCCGCTCTGCTGGGGATAGGAATGACCATTTTCGGTCGGATGGCTGAAATTGTATATCCGCTCTGCTGGGGATAGGAATGACCATTTTCGGTCGGATGGCTGAACCTAATGATAGGCTACCTACGTATCCTTAAGAGGAATCAAGCCAGTCGTAGTTCGGGTCTTTGACCCTGGAATGACTATTTTGAGGCGTCAACCTGGAGATGATGGCGTTTTAGGTGCCTCGAACCTTGATGATGGCGTTTTAGGTGCCTCGAACCTCGATGATGGCGTTTTAGGTGCCTCAAACCTGGATGATGATGGCTTTTTAGGTGCCTCGGACCTTGATGATGATGGCGTTTTAGGTGCCTCGGACCTTGATGATGGCCTTTTAGGTGCCTCGAACCTTGATTTGAAATGGCCTTTCGGTGGACTTTGTCGGCTGCCGAAGGAGAGGGTGACCGTTTTGGTCGGGGGGCTGGACCTAATGATAGGCTACCTACGTATTCCTAGTGGGAATCAAGCCCTTTCGTAGTTCGGAATTTACTCGAGATTCCGTTGGCTTTTGGGATTCCGTTGACTTTGCTGGGGATTTTGTTAGCCTTTGCTGGGGAAAAATCAGACGTATTCGTCGGGGAAATCGGTCTTACGTTTTACTGCCGGGGAATGATTTTGATGAAAGATACGGGATCTCGTTATCTTTCTCGGGGAAATCGGTCTTACGTTTTACTGCCGTTGAATGATTTTGATGAAAGATACGGGATCCCGTTATCTTTCTCGGGGAGATCGGACTTACGTTTTACTGCCGGGGAATAATTTTGATGAAAGATACGGGATCCCGTTATCTTTCTCGGGGAGATCGGACTTACGTTTGACTGCCGTTGATGATTTTGATGAAAGATACGGGATTCCGTTATCTTTCTCGGGGAGATCGGTCTTACGTTTGACTGCTGGGGATGATTTTGATGAAAGAAACGGGATTCCGTTATCTTTCTCGGGGAAATCGGACTTACGTTTGACTGCCGTGGATGATTTTGATGAAAGATACGGGATCTCGTTATCTTTCTCGGGGAAATCGGACTTACGTTTGACTGCCGGGGATGATTTTGATGAAAGATACGGGATTCCGTTATCTTTCTCGGGGAGATCGGTCTTACGGGATTCCGTTAACTTTCTGAGGGAGATCGGTCTTATGTTTGACTGCCGTCGAATGATTTTGATGAAAGATACGGGATTCCGTTATCTTTCTCGGGGAAATCGGTCTTACGTTTGACTGCCGTTGATGATTTTGATGAAAGAAACGGGATTCCGTTAACTTTCTCGGGGAGATCGGTCTTACGTTTGACTGCCGTTGATGATTTTGATGAAAGAAACGGGATTCCGTTAACTTTCTCGGGGAGATCGGTCTTACGTTTGACTGCCGGGGAATGATTTTCTTGAAAGGGGGTTGACTTTGGTTAACTTTGGTTAACTCTGTTAAGTTGAGGACTGGACTGCAGAGTCCTGAAATTTTAAAGGGCAAAAGGGTCTTTTTGACCCTTACAAACCCATCCGCGCGGATAGGGTTGAATTCCCAGGCTGTTTTAAATGAGGGCCGCCCCCTCCCTTCTTCTTCCTCACCAGTTTTCTGCAAATTACGAGGAGAGACGAGGGAGAAACCATTGAAGGCCAAAAAAGCTTCGAAAATCCTCCGTTTTCTTCGATTTTTTAAGCAATGGAACACGGGGGAGGTGCTTTTCAAGGTCAAGGACGTGGCCCGGTCGCGGAGAGACGATTGGAGCTCGTCCGAATGAGGAGACATTATACTCTTTCGCAATCGATTGCGGAGGAGCCATACCCCGATGCTTGGCAACATTGGGCCGCTGATCCGAGTCTCCGAACGGTATACTTCGAATCTTTTCATTCCCTTTGTCGATTTTTGCTTGAAATTGATTTTTGGGTGATTTTTCTTTTTTTTTTGAAAATTATGAGTAAAATAAAAAATTTTGTTCTTGGCTTTGAATCTTGATTTTGATGCTTTGCATGTTGTAATGAGTATATGGGTAACTCAAAATGTGCATTTTGCTTGGGAAAAGAATTGGCATTTTCGCCACATTTTTTTTTAAAAATTCGAAAATTATGAATGAAAATTCGAAAATTGTGATTTGAATTTCGGAAAATTGAATTCTTGACACTGAAATTGGATTTTTGCTGTTGTGCATTTTGCAATGAGTATATGGGTAACTCAAAATGTGCATTTTGCTTGGGAAAAGAATGGGCATTTTTGCCACATTTTTTTTTTGAAATATGAGACTATGATGAACAATTTCCCGAATTTGGGACGGACTTCTTTTGTTGCAATGTAGGATTCTTGCAATGTTGATATGAATGTGTGCATGCTCTCTTTTTTTTTTGAAAAAGTGGGACGGATTTATTGACTCCGTGTATGAATGTATGATTTTTTTTGAAAAATGGGACGGAGTTTTTACTTCCGTTGACTCCTTGTATGATGTATGAATGTTGATTGGGATATGCTGAAAACTGTTTCCTTTTGTGCGAGAAAAAATGGGGCTAGGTTTATTGCATGCCGTTATGCTGCCGAATTTTCTTCAAAACTTTTGTGATGAATGATGCATGTATATGCTTTCTTTTATTTTTGTGCAAATGCAAATTTTTTTGACATTTTCTTTTTTTTTTTTGTTTTATTGCAGGGTGGAAACAACTACGTGACGGAGCAGTTGAATAAGATGAAGACTCGAGGATCAGTGGAGTCTCGTAGTTGACTCCGTGGGACCGGCGCTTCCGAATGCGGGCCGAGGAGCTTTGATGAGTCCGAGACGATTGTCGTTGAGACCGGGCTTTGGGAGTTCATTGAGTGCTTCGAGTGGGTCAAGGTTAAGTTCCCCTAAGAGCAAGTGGCTCCGATGTTTGCTTTGGCGCAACATTGGTGGGATGCGACCCACACGTTTCACTTCTTCTGGGGCGAGGCTACAGTTACGCCTTCCGACTATGCTGCGATCACGGCCCTGCCCTTCAATGGACGCAGATTGAGCGGCGGGACGGCCACGGCGACGTGGACCCGCAGCTCTTCTGGGCTTTACTCCCATTCCCAAAAAGGGGATGGGGATGGAGTACGCCGTGGTTTATGCGGGAAGATTGTGGAGATCATCGGGAGCTACGAGGCCGGGATGAGAGGATAGGCACCGAGCGCATTGCTAGGCCTTTTTATGGTTTGCTTTTTTGAGCACTTTTTGGACACGCCGAGGGACGGCGGTGTTTGCTTTGTCGAGGAGTTTGGAGGATGTGGAGATGGTCGGAGATGTCTCTTGGGAGAGGCGGCCGGGTCAGAGCTTTACTTTGCTCTTGATAGATACAAGGAAGCCGTGAGCTCCTTATACCGCTTCGAGTTTGCCTGGAGGTATAAGCTTTATTTTTTTGCTTTCCCTTTTTCTTTAAGCACGCATCTTTTCGCACTTAATTGATTTGATTTTTTACCTTCGCAGTGCATGGGCGTTTGAGTTCTTTCACGTCACGATGTGGCTACAGCACGACGGAGCACGTCTGGGCGTATCCGCCCATGCGTTCTTGGTCCAAGTTTGCCCGGGAGAAGAAGGGCTCCGGAGGGCGCACGACTCCTCGTGTACTCGGATTGCCTTCCTTTGACGAGTTTGGGCCGAGACGGATGAGGATGATATTCTATCCACAGGATCGTTTCGAGGTGGCGCAGGGCGAAGGGCGCCGAGATACGGACTCGTGTGCAAATGGAGGATTCTCGAGAGGGCTCGACTTGCGATGCCTATTATCCGGGAGAGAGGTGACGCGCCGCATGGCGTGAATTCGCCTTTGATGACACCGGTGGAGCCTCCCGCCGATATGATGCACCCGAGTGATAGATCTCGCGACTCAGGATGATTACCAAGCCGGCCGCACTTCTCGGCATTTGTGGCGATTGAGCCGCAGTACCAGCATTTGTCTCTGAGGAGGCCGAGGACGCCCTGTGTTCTTGATAGAGAGGGGTTAGGGGTCCCGCGGTACCCTCGGACGGATTTTTCATATGTCCAGGATGGGGTCCGATTGAGGGTGCAGATCCCTCAGCCTGAGCGGCTTCCACGAGCTTTCCGGCCTTGTCCGAGTATGAAGGTATGGCTTTCCTTCCCACCTCTCTCTTTTTTTTTTTTTTCTGTCTTTTCCTTTCTTTCCTGTCATCATCCTTTTGCCTCAACTATTTCTGACGCTTCTGCTTTCGTGCAGTTTTCGAAGGTGGTCGTGGAGAGGCTGACGAAGCAGGTGATCGGGGCTAAGAGATTTATCAGGAGGATGGTTTCTTGCGGGGCTCCTCAGGCTAGAGCGAGGCGACCACGGCCGGCGCCTGTCAGGCGGGAGGCTTCCCCTATTCCTTCAGAGACTTCTTCCGAGACTCCTCTTTCTCCTCTCCTTGATCCCCGCGTGGTACTACCTTCGACCACGTCATTCTGAGATCCACTACTGGGCAGTGGACACGTCGCGGGCAAGATGGTGCGGGTCTTCGCACGTCCAGAGTCCGACGCCTTCACCTTCGGATATGATTTCTTCGCAGATCTTGGCTTGCCCTATCGTAGCGTGCCGGTTGGTCCCGACGAGCCTTCTTCGGGGACGAGGACGATGATTTTGAGCCCGAGATTTTCATGGCTGCTGCAGGAGGCGGCCCGAGCCGCAAGAGGGACCTGGAAGGGCCCACCACGAGGACTCCGACCGACGATCCTTCGAGACTCGATTTTTTTTTGAGATTGATTTTCCGAGATTGTATTTAGACGGATACGAGCGCTTTTATTTTTATTTTTTTTTGCTTTTTTTTTTTTTTTGTAATGTATTAATTCGTGATTATTGTTACCTACTTTTTTTTTGATTGATTTTTTTTTTTATGAATGCAATGCAAGTATGAATGCAATGTTGCATGAGCCTTGGTTTTTGGTAAGTGGTGTAGATGTTTGGTGCATGAACCGGTTTGGACAATGGCTTGGCCAACAAAATATTCCTTTTGGTGCGCACAGCTTTGGGACCGTTGTCAAAGATTTTTCGATGGAGACAATCATGTCCGCGCGGATAGGACCCGCATCCGACATTGTCCTTTAATTTGCTTTCAGATTCGGTCTCCCATTATTTCAAATTCAAATATCTTCTTCAACCACCACTAAAACAAACCATTTTCGGGAGAAGGAGAGAAAATCCATGGAAAACCTTAGAAAAACTCCATCAAAATTGTCCCAAGAATCCCAAATGTCATTCTTCAACAAATTCAAGGATTGGTCCCGGAGATTATGCATGAGAGGAGGTCATTCTTTGAAGAAAGGTACAAGGTGAAGTGCTTATGGTCCCTCAAAGAATTGGTTCCTGATTATGAGCTTTTCGAGAGCTTCTTCCTCATTTTGGGACACTAGAAGGCATGTCTTTTGCCTTTCTTACAATGAGGTTGTTCCGACCGTGGAAGAATCCTGCTTTGCTTGGTGGTCCCGAGGTGGAAGAGATTGCGTTCCTTTGTCTCTGAGGGGCCTCTTTCGTTGATAGTATCAGTGCAACCTCCTTCATCTTTCCCGAGGAAGCACAAGGTATGATCTCGTGGTCCCGATCATTTTGATATTTCCGGTCTCCCTGATAGATTTAGGGGCTTAGGCTTGCTTCGACGATGCCTATTGGGATGCCTTTGCACTTTGCATGTTTGGGACCTTGTTCATGGTCTATTCTTTGGGATCCGTCATCGGTCTCCGCCGGATGTAGTCGTTCATTGTCGCTGCGCAGATGTTGTACCTTTGATCTTGGGGGAGACTTTCCATGCTCTCGATAGTCAAGCACGGGAGACGGTATATGCACGGGGCAGCCCGCTCCTCTTGACTCGTGGCCGATGGAGCGCTGGGGATTCTTCGGGAAACTTCGATATGATCAAGCCTCGGACATTCGCCAGAGAGGGGTTGCTGTGAGATTTTGATGATCGTGGCTCATGGGAGCGCTGGATGGCCGGTCGCCGTACGTAAGATATCGATGGTCGGCTTGTTGGCGGGTGGAGACTCGCAGAGTACTTCAGACGGGTCTCATGTGGTCATGCTTCCGGGCTTTCTCACCCAGCCTTCTATATTCCGTCCTTAGTTCTGAGACAGTTTGGCTTGGAGCAGGTTCCTTTGGAGGACTTTGATGATATAGCCACCAGGGTGGTGGCTTCCGTTTCTATGGATGATCCTTCGGTATTTTCCTTTCTTTCCCGAGCATGGAGGTATGACGTCTTTCCTCCTCGGGTTATCCTCAGGCGTCCGAGACCTCGTGTTCTTGACCACTTGGTACCCGGATTGGTACGAGAGGCATTTTGGAGAGACTCAGTATGGCTATTTTGAGACGGCGTGAGGCCATTGTGGGTGCGGAGGACCCGACGCTCCGAGAGGAGGAGGGCCGAGGCGAGGGCCAACCCTCATGACAGAGCGGAGACGCCGTGACCGACTATGAGGCTTATGTCAAGAGACAGTGAGAGGAGGACTCCTATGCTACACCTAGGCTACAGGAGATGAGAGATGACGCTAGTGGCTACCAAGGCCCCGACAGAGGCCGGTTTCGATAGATCCTGCTCCTATACCAGAGCTTGGTAGGAGGAAGACCGACATTTTTCCCGTTCGTAAGAAGAAGACTCGAAGGGGGAAGAAGAGGGGAGAGGCCGCTCGAGTGGCATGGAGTGACTCGAGGTTTCCGAGTATCCCTTTCTTGTCATGGCGTACACATTAGTTTGATTATGTATCTTAATTTCTTTTAGCAGTTGCCGCCTGTAGGAATGAATCGGGCTTAGACTCATCAAAAAGTTTTTAACTTGTAATGAATATTTGAATTGCTTCGTAGTTTTTCGAGACGCTTTCATGGTCTCGATCAATTGTATTGATGTCGAGTATGACTTTTATTTGTGCTTTAGACCGAACCGTTTCCGCCGCTCTACGTTCCCCTCATTTTGAGGAGCTCAGTCTTCGTAGTTCAACCCGGTCGATTTTGTTTTTTTGTTGTTTTTTTTTTGTTTTTTTTTTGTTTTTTTTTTGGTGCAACCCCGTTTTTTACCTAGGCCGCCCTTTTCGGGTTTTCAACCTAGTTGGGTATTACTCTTTTAGCACTCTTTTTTTTCTTCTTTTTTTTTTTTTTGACTTCCTTTTTTGTTTTACGCGTAGTATCTCGCGCAGCCTTGTCACCATTCACCGGGTGTACAAAGGGATTTCCGTCGAGGTCTCGCAAGTTGCATGGCTCCTCCGGAGAAGATCTTCGGACGACGTATGGCCCGACCTGCATGTGCTCCCATTTGCCGAGGGGGTTGACACGGACCGGGCTTTTCTTTCAAAACGAGATCACCTTCTCGGATCTCCCGATGCTTTACTTTCTTGTCGAAGGCTCGCCATTCTCCCTTGGTAGGCTCGGATGTGTTCCATTGCTTTCAATCGGCGCTCATCTAGTAGGGCCAATTCATCATGGCGACTTTGGAGCCATTCGACCTCGTTGATCCGGCTTTCCAACAAAGACACCTGAGCGAGGGATTTCTAGCTCGATTGGGAGCACGGCTTCCATCTCCGTATGTGAGGGCAAACGGTGTTTCCCTGGGCTTGCCGTTCGATCGATGTTCTGTAGCCCCAGAGTGCCAGTGTGTAGCTTCTGGCCAATCTCCGCCTCTTGCCCATTTTCCGGATGATGTTTTCCAAAGTCTTGTTTGCCGCCTCGACGGCCCGCTGGTTTGGGGCCCGTAGGAGATGACTTGTGACGGGTTATTCGAATTCTCGCCAAGCACTCGTCGCATTCCCCTTCGAAGTGGGATCCATTATCTCGAGATGATTTCGGCCGGCAACCCGTATCTACATATGATGTTCTCTTTGATGAAGAGGGCTACTTTCCTTGAGCCGAGGATTTTGTAGGACTTGGCTTCAACCCACTGGGTGAAATAGTCCACGCCTACCAGACGAATTCGTGGCCGTTGCCGCCCGGTGGCGTGATTTTGCCTATGACATCAATTCCCCAAGTGACGAAAGGCCAAGGGGTTGTCATGCAAAGATAACTCATGAGGAGGCAAATGATTAAGATTTGAGTATCGCTGACATTTGTCGCAGCCTTTTGACGAACCGGATGCAATGGGTTTCCATGGAGATCCAAAAGTACCCCATTCTCGCATGATTTGCATCGTGGCTCGAGCATTCATGTGGGGGCCGCAGTACCACCATGTATTTCTCTCATGAGTTCCGTAGCCTCGTTTTTGCCGATGCATCGCAGAGGGGGCCTCGATAACGCTTCTTGTATAGCATATTTCCCAAAAGAACATAGTGGGAGGCGAGTCGCCTGTGGCCGAGAGGCTCTTTGCTTTGATTCCTTCTTTATATTCCCCATCTTCATTTTTGAAAGAGGCCTCGCCATCCTTCAAGTACCGGTAGATCCGAGTGTACTGTGGATCACCGGCCGGTTCGGCTTCGCTTCGATTTCAAAGCAATAAGCGGGATTTTCTCTTCTCCCGACTCGAATGGTTTGACGGACTTTCCTTCGGGTATTTCAACGAGGGAGGCTAGTGTTGCTGCAGCATCCGCAAACTGCTGCGATCTCTCGGGCAAGTAATGAAAGCCGATCTCCTTGAATTGAGTTACTAGCTCTTCCATGTAAGTGTGATATTTCAGACCCGGTCCACGGTCTTCCATTTGTTAGAGACCCGATTGATGATGAGGGCAGAGTCACCATACACCTCCAATTCCTTGATATTTCTTTCAAGGGCGGCTTCCAACCCGGCTATGCAAGCTTCATATTCAAGCAGTTGCTGTGACCTCGAAGTTCAACCTCATCAAGCATGGGGGTGTGTTCGCGCAGAGGATCGACTGTAAGCATTCCTATTCCGTTCCCCTTTTGTTTGACGCCCCGTCGAAGAAGAGTTGCCGCGATTTTCTCCTTCTAGAGCAAAGATTCCATCATCGGGAAATTGAGGTTCAGTGTCCTCTGACTCATCACTTGGGAAATCGGCCAAATGTTCTCGCCATTATGCGTCCTTTTTACGGATTTCCTTGAAACATAAGTGATGTCGTATTCACCAAAAAGAATGACCATTTTGCCAACCTCATAGAGATGGAAGGCTTGTCGAACGTATATTTGATGGGGTCTATCCTGAGACGAGATGTATCGGTGAGACCGCATGTAGTGTTTCAACTTTCCCACTACCTGCACCAAACCTCGCGCAAGTCTTTTTCACAAGCAGAGTAATTGAGTTCGCTTCCCGAAGCTTTCGCTCACGAAATAGATGGCGTTTTCGACCTTGGAATCTTTCTTCTCTGAGCTAGCATAGCCCCAATTGCCGTATCCGTGACAGCTTAGATATAGCAATAGCGGCTTTTGCCGATGTGGTGGGCAAAGAATCTGGGGATTCACGAGGTATGCCTTGATCCGTTCAAAAGCGAGCCGACATTCTCGGGAGTCCATTCTGTGTAGGCATTTTTCTTCATCAACTTGAAGATCGGCTCGCAGATCGAGGTCACCGATTTACAAAGCGGCTTATGTATTGCGTCTTCCCATGAAGGATTTCACTTCGTTAGTGTCCGGGTGGCTTCATTTCAACTATCGCCTTGATTTTCTCGAGGGTCTACTTCGATTCCCCGTTCGTCACCATATATCCTAGCACCTTGCCTCGTCTTACACCGAAGGTGCATTTGGCCGGATTCCGCCTCATGCCGTGGTCTCTGAGGCGGCCGAAGAATTTTCTCAAATCAACAAAGTGTTGGCCATCCGATCCTCCGGAGTGTATTATCATGTCGTCCACATAGACCTCAATTTCTTTGTGGATCATATCATGGAACAGAGCCGTAGCCGCCCTCCGGTACGTAGCCCCAAAGATTCTTTAGTCCGAACGGCATGACCGTGTAGCAAGAGGTGCCCCAAGGGGTTGTGAAGGCCGTTTTGGCTTGATCCTCTTCTCGCCATTTTGATTTGGTTGTAACCGCAAAACCGTCGACGAAGGATTTAACTTCATGGTTGGCCGTGGAATCTACCAAAATGTCGATGTTCGTGGGGAAATCATCTTTGACTCGGCTTTGTTCAAGTCTCTCAAGTCTACGCAAAGACCGGATCTTTCCGTTGGCCTCGGTCACCGTTACTATGTTGGAAAGCCATGTAGGATATTCAATGACCCCGATGAACCCCGCCCCGAGCATCTTTTCTATCTCCTCTTTCACTTGTAGGGACCATTCGGGCTTAATTCTTCTTAGCTTCGCTTTACCGGCTTGACTTCCGGGTCGAGCGGTATTCGGTGCTCAACTATGGAAGGATCGAGGCCTCGGCATATCTTTATAGGACCATGCGAACACATCCACGAATTCTTTTAGCAGCTCAATTAGGGCATCCCTTTCAGTCCCTTCAAGAAACTACCAATCTGCGTCTCTTTAGGCTCTTCCGCAGCTCCCAAATTCACACTCGTCAAAATCTCTTCGGCTACTGGGCTCGATTTTCCTCTTTCCGACAACCCGCTTAAAGATTTCTTTGATATATTGTTCATTTAATGTGTCTCGCTTCTTCATCTAGTGAATCGTTATTAATGCTTTTTAGATTATTAGTTAATTCATCATTAGTTAAAGTGGCAATTAAGGGATACTCGTAAAGGTTCGTCATTTCATTGAGAATAAAAGGGAATACAAGATTGGCTACAATTTCGTGGTCTTCGTGCGTGAGGCCATCTGGACGACTCTAAGACTCAAACTCAACAATGAGAGACTCAGAGGACTTTACAAAGGTTGACACAAAGGGACGGGGACCAATCCAAGTTTGGTGATCATTTCTTCTTTGGTCGCGGACGGGCCCGAGAGAGTTTCCCAATTCTTTAGCGGCATTGCCGTCGAGGCCTCATGACTCCTGGGCCGTCTCGTTTCGTCCTCCTTCCTCGCCATTGCTATCATCTCTTTGTCTCGAACCGTAATCAATTGTGTTTGGCGCCCGAAAACCGAGCATGTGGATGTAGGGATCTTCCTCACTCGGGAATTCTATCTCGTCACAATCCGACCGCTCAATCTAGATGTAAGGACGTATTGCGTCTCGGTGTGCCGCTGAAAAATCTCATGTCCCATGCTCGAGCGGAAAGGCTTAGCAGCAAGCTTCAAGAAGGAGGACGTCCCACACGACGTTCATAGATTCGAGTTGAGTATGACGATGCTTGTCGATCTTTATCATGAAAATTTCCCGGCTCGTGTGGTCGTAGAGTGGGTTTGAAGAATGGTGACAAAGCCGTGATTAGGGACCGGGGTTTGTGTGCTCGTATCATGGCGGTGTTCAATGTTTCCTTCCAAAGATGCCTCCAAATGTTGGAAATGACAATTGAATTTGATGAATCGAACTTCTTCTGAGTCCGCTCGCTGAGTGCGTTGACATAATTGGCATCACCCGATTCGGGGGATTCTCGATGAGACTTGCCCCGATAGTCCCTTGGTCGATTCGGGAGGAGGTAGCCCCTGTCCGGCTAAGAGCATGCTTAGTGACGGTCTCGCTTCGTTCCCTATGAGGAAACCGTCACCCCTTATGACTTCAAGGTCCCCTCGGTTAATGAATTTGACACATTGATGGAGGGTGGAAGCTATGGCTTTCATGTGATGCAACCAAGGGCGCCCTAATAGAGCCGTGAACTCGGATGGGATGTCCATTACATGGAACTTTGCCGGCACCATTCGGGGTTTCATACCGTAGTTCCGTAACCACCGTCCCCAAGATGGGACGAGACGAGCCATCATATGCCTTGATAATCCGGGTAGATGGGATCACGTGCCTTTCATTGATGCGTAGGCCCGCATCATGCCGAGGGGGAGGACATTAATGGCCGATCCATTATCCACCAATACCTGTGGAGCGATACGGTGTTGAGCTTAATGGTGATGTACAAAGCTTCATTGTAGCCGGGAGACATCTCTTGGCAAATCTTCGTCGCAGAAGGTGATCATGCCGCCATATAGGCGGGATCATAGATTTGGTCCTTGTCTCGGAGAAAGAGAGTCATCAAGCCAGCCACTTCGTGCCTTTTTCTTGCGAGGTAGAACCTTTGCCAAGCCCCCGGGTTATACCGAGGCCTTTTGTGGCGGTTGCCATCTCCGGTCCAACATGTTGATTGAGTGGGAGCGCCAAACCGGCGTTGGTCTTTCTTTGTCTGCATGCACTGAGCCGGACAACCGAATTTGGCCGATCCCTCGGGGGGATGGATTTCGATCAAGCAAAATTACCTGCATCTACAAAGATTCCGGTGTCCGAAAGTCTCAACTCTATCGTTGGCAAGGCTTTTCGGCTTTTCTACCCCCGTTTGCTTTGGGGAAGACTGGCCGGAGTAGAGTACATAGTAATCAAATCCCCTGCATGGCTCCCCGAGCGTACCCACACCGGTATCACCGCCTCGAACCTCTCTTTCAATTTCGCCGGGAGGAAATTTTCTTCTTCTTAGGAGGACGGTCCTCGTGTATCCAGCCTTGATAGTCCCTTTCAAGGCGCTGGCAAGCCATGTATATCCCACCAAATGTGTTCTACTACCGGTGGTGGATTTGGGACCTCAGGTTGAGCGGCCGGAATGACTTTGAGTTGAACCGGTCCGGGAGATCCGCTGTTGGGCTCATCTCGGAAGCGAATGGTTGGACTCCGCCGGATAATGAGAGGTATTAAGATCCAGGGAACAGCATATGTTTGTCCTTCGTGGTAGCCCTGCCGCTTGGGAGATTGTTAATGTCCCGAAGTGGCGTGTGGCCTCTTCAATCCAGCTTGCTTGCCCGTTCCGGCGTTCCTCCGTGGCTTTGATGGCCGACCATATTTCTTCAATCAAGCTTCGATCTTCATCACCCAGCCGATATTTGCGGGATCATCACTTTGAGAGGGGACAACCGACGGTATGCCGAACTCTTTCGTCCCCGACCGCCGCTGTTGGAATGGTGGCCTGATCGCCGCTTGGGGGCCAGCTTCGTAAGCCGACGGGCGTGAGTCCCGCGGTGGAGACATAGGAATCTTGGGGTAGCATCTTGATGTATCCGGATGATTAAGAAGAGGAGGAGAACCTTCTTCCTTCTTCGCGGTAAAAGTGCCATCGGAATTGAGACTCGATAGTCAAACCATGACTTGCGACAACCCCTTAAGGTCGTTAATTTGAGCCTCATGTCGAAGTCTCATCTCGTTCTACCAACCGGATCCACACCGGTCCTGTTCGAGGGATTTTGGAGGACGGAGCAACGTTGTCCCCATCATTACCGGCCGATGCGTACATTCTCAAACCCGAGTCGGAACAAACGGCGAAGCCGATGACGCGCTTGACTCTTCCCAACTAATCAAACGGTGACCCGGTGTCCGGAACCAACCTTTGTGAGGAGCCAGGGGAAAAGGCACGAGGGTTCGATGTCCGGGAATTGAAGGAGGGTAAGTGTTTGGGCTTGGGCTCATGCAACATGCGCTTATTTGTTCACGTTTACTTAAAACATGTTTTATTAACCTAATCGGTTGGAAAAGATTGCTCTTCTTTTTCGCAAACTACTCGGGATCCCGGATCGCCGGGCCCCGTCACTACGTCTATAAGCCCCTCGTATTCCACTCCGTATTTCGACCTCCCAGGTGGATGCCCCGGCGAGGGTCCTATAGGGCAAGCGGGTCCCACCGACCGAAAGAAAAACGATCCTAAAAGTCCGGGCGGGTAATCGAGTCTTAACGAGCATTCGATGTAAATTACGGACAAAGCCGACGTCAAAGTCAAGATCATGTCCGAGGGCTCGACAAAAGCTCGGCATGATTTGACCGATAAATGTCCACGATTGATCTTGACTTGTCGTCGCTAGGCCGTAATTAGGCATGGAATAATCATTAATCCTTGATGACTCAAAGGTCAATGCCGGGAGTCCGTGTATAATTTGTGCCGCCAGAGCCGAAGTCAAGGCGCCTGGCCAATATCTTGGTCAAAGTCTCGCGGCGGAAAACCGGCGTAACTTCGACCGATTAGTGGTCCCCGAAAGATATTGAGTCGGTATGCCGACAAAGGCTTGAAAGGAAAGGTCTATACACGTACATGTGGCATGACACTGCACCAAACTAAAAACCAACCGGGTCTCGGACAAAGTGTGTCACGGACAAGTGCATGGTCGACACGAGGCTCCATGGGATGTTTGGGTAGTCCTGTGCTTGCACCGAGAGGCGTAATAAGACCAAACGGGCCGCGACAAGGATTTCCCGGGTTAGGGACGTAGTGCAAAGGTAAGGTCACGTGCGCGTAGTGTGCAAGCAGTCTATTTTCTTTTTCTAAGTAAAATAGAAATTTTTTATGTGTCTTAAAAATATGATGCATGATTTTTTTTTTGAAAATTTTCTTTTTTTTTTTGAATTTTTTTTTTTTTTGAAATTTTTTTTTTGAAATGAGCACATAAGCACATAAGCACAAAAATTCCGATAGTTAGGGACATGATTCCGACATGCAAAATTTTGACTTTTTCCGAGGCGGCCAAAACAACACGAAAATGTGCAAAAATCAACACACACAACAAATGTTTTTTAAAGCCGGGACGGAAGCTTGACCCTCAAAAGCTTTCTTCTTTTTTTTTTCTGAAAACAATGATACCGGTACGTGGGATTGTTAAACCACAATTTATCCCCGACTCGTGTTAGGAGGCGATAACGGGAAGTTTAATGGTTTCCACCAATATACCAAATATCGTTTTTTTTTTTAGAAAAAGCTTGATACGTCCCCAGCGGAGTCGCCACTGTGATGATGTGCCACCAAATTTCGCGGGAAAATTCGATTTTGCGTTTCTTTGAAAATCAAATAAAACCGGAAAAAGACGGAGTCGCCACGCCATTTTTGTTTTAAGGGCCAAAACTTTGAAAAATGCCCGAGATTAGAGATTTGGGTTCGGAGGTCATGTTACACGCCGGGAAGGACGTTAGTGTGCACCCGGAATGCCTCGTAAAACGAGTCTTCCAAGCTCAAAAATCATTTGTTGTTGTGTGTGTGTGTGTGTGTTTTGGCCAAAATAAGTTGAAACTCAGAAAAGTAAAAATTGGGAATTCTTTATTAGACTTTGGACAGATCCCATGATTTTTGGTGTGATTTTTGGGTAGAGTTTTGGTACTCAAAAGATTTTTGGAAGTTGAAGAACACTTCTGCCAGAATGAAAAAGGCAGTGGACACTTGATTTTGAAATAGATTTAAGGGCTTCAAAACTTCATAATCTGAGAAAACTCAGAGAATGAAAGTTGTTCCAGACACCTCAAATAAGATTTCTGTGAAAGAATTTTCCATTTTGGAGAAGATTTGAGGACCCAAAACCTTCTGGAAATCTCAGATATGAGATCTGGACTCCCAGAGACTGGTGATCTGACCTTCAAAAGAAAATTTGAAAAGGGGAGTTTTACTCACGAAAAAATTAAAGTAAAAATATTTATGGAAATCTCTGGATGTTGGCTACAAAAAGTGTTTTGTAGTCAACACCAAATTCCAAGTTTATCTGTGTCCAAAAATTTAGACCATGGACTGGGGTCTTAGAAAATTGCTACTGGACAGCAACTTCTCAAGAAAGAAAATGTGATTTTAAAGGGGGTTTTGCATCCATGCTTGTCCCCATTTCCCTAGGTTTTGATTAGTGATCACTTGACATTTTAGTGGTGAATCAACTATATCAAACCATCCTTGGGGTACATTAGGACTAAGCACTTCATTTGCTTGGGAAGGGGAATTTTATCCTTTGAAAATGAGATTTGATGTATGAAAATGATTTTTAGGGTTTTGAAAATGTGTTTTCTTTGCAAGAAAGTAAGAACACTTTGAAAATAATGTTGATCCTTGTAGAAGATCATCCATGGAGATGAACTTCCATGGTGATCTTCTTGGATCTAAGACAAGAAGATGAATGAACTACATTTTGTAGCTTGAAAATGCATGCATGGATGAGAGATTTAGGGTTAGAAGAGGGAGGTTATACCTATCTTCTTTTGTGTTTTGAGTGTTAGGCTTGAATGTAAGAGTGTTTGAGGCTTGAATATGAGAGTGTTTGAGTGAGTGTGATTTTGGTTGAATAGTTGAGAAAAAGGTGACAATTCTATGGAATTCTCACCGTTTTCTCTATTTTCGCCAAAGTGCAGCTTGAGGAAATGTGTTCTTTTTTTTTTTATTTCTGAGACTGAAGGCCTCAATTTATAGCCCTCTGAAATTACAATGATGTCCGCGCGGATGGGATTGTTAGCGTGCACTGTTCATTAAATGCTGCTTCAGGTTTTGGACACAAGGAATAATCTTTTGAAAATTCAAATTAAAATGTACAGCTTTTGTTCCAAATGCATTTCTATTTTTGGTTTTTCTTATTTCTTTTGCTTTTTTGATTCCTATCCTTGGTTTATCCTTAAATAACAATGCCCACTTTGCCCTTGCTTTGTTAGAAATGTTAGGAATGTTAGGAATTGTTAGGAATGTTATAACTTTCGTTAATTTTCTAACGAAAATACTAACAAGCTCAAATTGGAGCACTTACAACCCCACAGAGCACAATAATCAAAGGATCAATAATTTGATCATGGGGGACTGCCCCACAATCACAACCTGCACAAAGAAATCAAAATACTACAACTTGGCTACGTCTGTCGCGTGACACAGAACAGCTAAGGCACATTCTGTCGCGTGACAGAAGAAGCCATTTCCAGAATCCTGAACAACAAGCAAAACCAGCCCCAGCCTCCAAGCACAATGCAATACCTCAAGCCCCAGCACCAGCAACACAGACAGGAAGCAAGGAAGGGGAGGGAATAAAGCAAAGCACATAAGATGCAAACAACACATATCATGTCACAAACAAAGCACACACAAATGAATGAAGTGAATGTTGAACAAGCACGAAAGTTTGACCCACTTTTGAAAACCAAGTTTCAAGTCCCCAGCGGAGTCGCCACTGAATGAACGCTCGCCGAAAAAATAATGAAATTTTTAATAGTCGCCAGACCATTTTAAAGGAAACATTGAAAACCTTTTTGAAAGAAAAAATGGGTTCGGGGGTCAGGTTACGTGTTGGGAAGAACCGAGAGTTCACCCAACACGCCTCGTCCGTAGACGAGTCTTTCTATGTTCAACATTCAAAACCATTCAATGAGTGTGTGCGAAATGTGTGTGACAAATATGTATAAAATGCATATTAATGCTTTATTTTATTGCTCAAGGAGAGGGTTACAACTTGTGAGCCATTTACTGTGGGAGGCCACATCCCACTTACAACGAGGACAAGACAGATTACAACTGAAACTGAGCCTTTTGCAAAGGGCACATTATGTCGCGTGACACAGGACTTGAGGGTTCAGTTGTGTCGCGTGACACAACAATGCACTTTGCAGAGGCTTTACAAATTAAGCACAGAATTGACACAGATCTATCCAATCACTTCAAATGAGTGTGGATATTGAAGATCCACACTCTGTTTGGAATGATAATCCAACTAGATGAAACAACTTACAACTGAAGGATGATCTCTGCAGATGGACACGATGTGTCGCGGGACACAGGACTCCTCATGTCCAATTGTGTCACATGACACATGTTTACCATCTGCAGGAACCTTACAAATTCGAAATTCAATTCAACAGAAACGAGATCAGATCCAATTATCAAACCAATTCAACTCAGAATATCACAAATCATCAATAGATTGACCAAGGGAGTGTGGATATGGAAGGATCCACCCTCCCTTGACAATCAAGCAATGAATAGAATTCAAATCACATCATGAATATGAAATTAAACCAAGCTAATCGAATTTAAACAGAGAGATGGAAGTTGGGACTTGATAATCAGAAGCGGATGGAGCTTGATTATCAAGTGGATGGATGGAAATGGCAATGAAGCAAGTAGTAAATATGAGAGAGAGAGAGATGGATTCGTTACCCTTGTAGTCCACAATCTCTACACCAAGTTAGGTGTAGAGAGCTTCGATTCAGCTGCTGGAATGCGAATTGGTGCACAGATGGAGTGCTGAGCTTGTATCTTCAGTTGGTATGGGTTGTGTGAAGGTATATGGGTGAAGTGATATGAGATGGGGTTGAATTGGGAGGAATTGGTGTAGGTTTTTGTGTGGAAGGAGGAGAGAGAGAGGTTCTGGTGCGAATTTGGCAGAGTGAAGTTGTGGAGTCGAAAAGGGATCTGAAATGAGAGGCAGAGGGTCTTATTTATAGCTGCAGTTCATGGTCCAGTTGTGTCGCACGACTTCTTGTATCAACTTTCCGTGGCTTCGAAGTGTCGCGTGACACAACAAGGCAATAACTGTTTCTGGCGCCAAGTTGCTGTTTCTGGAACATTCTGAAGTAATTCCTTAAAGGTCCAAAGCAATTAATTCCCTGTAGGTCCTTTTGCATGGAAAATTACCTAACAGTACTCCCTTTGCAAGAAACTTATAAAAAGATTCCGAAAGTCTCGGAGCGAACCGGGAATTTACCAAAATGCCCCTAATGCAATTTTATCATATTAAAATGCATCTAAAAGGGTAGAATATTGGATTGGCGTACTTACAGGCCGACACATTAAAACGAACATGACATGCTCGGTCCTTAGGTTCGATTTTTTTTAGGCCGGTGGAAACCGCTTGCTCTATAGGACCCTCGTCCGGGGCTATCCACCCCGGGATGTCGAAATACAGGTGCAAAACGAGGGGCTTATAGCCGCACAGATGGTCTCCACTGACCCAGGATCTAGCATAGTTGCGAAAAAGAAGAGCAATATTTTCCAACCTACTTGGGATTCTGAGAAAACACTATTTTAAGTAAACTTAAAACCACACCAAAAAAATCATAAATAAATAACGGAAACTGCATCTCACATGAGCTTTCCCCCCTTTTATCCAAAAAGACCTTCCCATGTCTAAACCTTACCCGTCACCCCCTCCTGCGAAGTGAGAGTGGTTGAGAGTACCCGAGAGTCGCCTTTTCAGTATTGAAGTTACAAGGTCCGACAGCCCTTCCGGTTCAGCGATCCGAACAGTCCGCTATTTCCCTATGGCGGGATCAACAGATAACAGTGAGGGAAACGGAACCCCTCCACTGAGAAACCTCTAGACAATGGAGGAGGTGCTGCAAGCCTTCGAAACTCTCAAGAAGCGCCAGGAAGAGCAGCAAGCCTAGATCGTAGATACCATGCGCCGTCGCGGAGCCGTTGCTATTCCCCAAACTGATGGGACCTTCATTCTCATAGAAGACAAAGAAATACCTGATCCCCCGGGTCCTCAAAGCTATCAGCAGGTCCTACCTCCGCCAAGCTATTAGAATCCAGCAACGCAAAGCAGCTCTCGTTCAAAGCTTCACTCGGGCATCGCCAAGGCGACCGATCCGCCCGCCTCAAAGATCGCCAATTTCCCGGCCCTGCGCCCCAAGCTCAATATCAACAGCACACATACGTGCCTGCTCTGCCAGATCCCAATGCATCTCGGTATCCCCTGGGATTTAATCCTTTGCCTCTATACGAGCCTCGCAACCATAACCTGAAATCCCAATGCCTGCCAGGGACAGCATCCCAAGCGGATACCTGACATCTCAAACCTACTACCCGCTGGACTGTCACTTGGGGCTAATGAAACATTTCCCCAGTTCCCAAACACAACCCTTACCCTTAGCGGTTCGGGCAATCACGCCCTCAATTTCAACAATCCAGGATACGGGATGGTATACGCTCAACTACCTCCCCAAGACTCCCGAATGGCGATCCCATTAGCAAATCCACCTCCATCTTTAGTTTTCATCCCAGAAAACGGCAGCCTGCCTCAGCATACTGACCCTCACATGGCTTGATTGGTCGAACAGATGAAGAATATGCAAGGCAAACTGGCCAACTCTCGAAAGGACTCCCTCATGCCTACGGATCCGAACAAGGTGGTCCCACTCCCTCCAAAATTCAGGATGCCAGAAATGGAAAAGTTCGACGGGACAGAATGCCCAAAGACCCACATCGACACCTACGTCTTGGGAATGAGAGCCAAAGGGGCCACCCCACAGCAAATGGCGGATCACTTTCAACATTCCCTCAAATCCATGGCATTAAGGTGGTTCCTCAACGTGAAGGCGGAAAATCGCTCCACCTGGGATCAAATCAGCAAAATCTTCTTGGAGAAGTACCGCTCCAACCTTGAATGGGAAACCAATCGCCATGACCTGCAAGCCACCGAACAAAAGGATGACGAGCCTGTAGGTGAATTCTACAAGAGATGGAATTGGAAGCTGAGCGAGATAATGGATCCGCTTTCCAAAGAAGAGCAAATGAACATCTTCCATTCCTGCCTCAAACCATCCCTGAGGGCCCTGATCAGTCACCACTTCTATCCTAATCTTCGCGCCATGGTCAACACTGGGACCTAGTTTGAGAAAACACTGAGGATGCAAAAAATGGTGGTCAGTCCAGCCCCGCCCGATCCAATATCTGCCCCAAGCAAAGGAAGGGAGGTTGCTGGAGCAGTCCATTATATTCAGAATGGAGCACTACAAATAAACGGTGGTCCCCCGAGACAACGACTACACTATGATAATGTTGGGATGCCCTTGAGCAAGGTATTCGATTGTGTAGTGAAGCAAGGTCTCCTCGAACCTATGGAAAATTACCAGCCCAAATTCCCCAATACCAACTGGGATGTAACCAAGCATTGTGCTTTTCACAAATACCACGGTCATGTAACCGACAACTGCACAGTTTTGAGGAAAGCGATCCAGGGGCTAATTGAAGAAGGAAAGTTGGAATGCCCACGAGGTCCCAACACAGTCGAAAATCAATTCCCTAGAAACAATTGGGGAAAGCAGCAGTGAGAAGCCTTGTGACCCTCACACCTTCTCAAGCGCATCAAAATGCCATTGAGAAACTGGGTTACCTTCTCATGACCCACAACCAGCAAAGAAGAAATGGTCTGGAAGCTTGGTCTAAGCCCAGTCTCCTAGAGTCTAGCTTCGAAAATAAAAGACCCTGAGTCTGTCATTTATAAGTTCGAGTCTCTCGAGTCGTCTGACGGCCTTATGCCTAAAGATTATGCGTTTGTAACAAAAACTGCGCTTCCTTATGCTTTGAATAAAAGTTCGACCTTTTTGAGTATCCCCTCATTGCCACTTTAACAAATGATAAATTAACTAATCAAAAAACAACTAATAATGATTCACTTGATAATGACGCATACACATTAATGAACAATGCATTAAAACAAATCTTTAAGCATGTTGTCAAACGAGAGGAAAATTGGGCCCAAGCTGCCGAGAATGTTCTAATCAAAATGAATTTGGAATCTGCTGAAGAGCCCAAAGAGACGCAAATTAAAAAATCATACAGTCAAACCTCGTAGGTTCTAGTACTGTTCTCATTCATCAAGTCCTCCTTGAACATTGTAATTAAGTCTTCAATTTTCCATATGCAAGTTTTCTTTCTTTTCTTGCTAGACTTGAGATTAAATTTAATTAAATGGTTTTGTTCTATGTGATCACTTGCATTGCTCAACAAGTAATTCCACAAATGATTAATGCTTTGATTAATTGGTGTGAGAAAGTCAATCGATAGCTCCCCATACACCTTACCATACCCCACAAAAAGGCCCCCCATCAAGCCATACACTTTCCAAAACATGTCCCCACCATCACCTTGACCAAGTCAACGACGGCGGCAACATCAAAGGACAACAACAGGTCACTCAACATTAAAAGATTGAACCCATGTCGACAACAACCTAGGGGCTTGCCTTCGCCCTCGTGCGCATCCAGAAAGTTCAAGCAGGGGCTTGCCTTCGCCCTCATATGCTTAAAAAAAAACAAAGAGCTCAAGCAGAAGCTTTCAAAAAAAAAAAAAAAAGAACTCAAGCGGAAGCTTTCAAAAAAAAAGGAGGAGCCAAGGACCCAGCACCGCCAGTCAGAAGCCCAAGGCAGAAAGGCAAAAGTGCATCATAAGCCCTTACGCAATATTCAAATTCTTCCTCTTCACATAAGAGCAACGATCAAGAAGCAATGGATTCATTGAAACTGCCGTCAAATACGACTTGTCAAGGAATCACCTCAAGGCCCGCACCTCATCATTCAACCTTCTGAGCATTTTCACCAAGGGCCTCACAAATATTCATGCCCTGGCCCCAAAGCCAATCACTGTTCAACCCCGAACTACGTCGACCTGAGCTCCTTGTCTTAAGGGGAACGTAGGCAACCAGAAATGGTCCGATCATAAACACATACAAATCCACAAACCCGGTCGCATCAATGACCTCTCCTATACACAAACCTTCTTTCACACCAGACCAACTCGATCCTTGATACTGGTTGACTTTCTCCTCATGATTAATCAAAGCATATCAAGATTAATTGTTGAATAACCCGAACATCAACAAAAGGGCTTTAAGCAAACATGTGATAATTATGAACAAATCAAGTTTTCAGATGTCTCGACAAGTCTTTTTTTTCTACAAGATAGGACAATAGAGCTAAACATTGATTTTCTATCAGCAAGGGCTTCCATACACTTTTACAAGCTTTTCAATGCTCATACTCTCTCAAAAGAGTCAAACCCAAAAGCATATTTTTTGTGCCTACATCAAATAAGGCATTCACACAAAAAGGGACCCATTCCCACCTTTTCAAATAATATATACGCCCTTGCAAGTGTACATTACAAGTCATGTCTCTCACAAAAAAGGGTCGAACTACGCAGACCTGAGCCCCTAAGTTCGAGGGGAACGTAGCCAGCCTTCATTGGTTCGGTCTAAAGCATACACAAAAATCCCAAAAGTTGGACGCCATCAAGGCTCAGACAAGAAGCAATCAAGAGATTTTGCATCTCGACAAGGCTTTAAAAGTAAATCGCAAATCATCACAGTTAAAACAATTCTTGATGAGTTCAAGCACGGTCTACTCTCAAACTCACAACATGCTAAAAGACAACTTAATACATTTAACGATCAATGTGTCTGCAATGACAATGAGTGGATACTTAGGAGGTCATTCCGCGCCACTCGCGCTTGTCCCCTCGCCATTCTTCTCTTTCTTTCCACGTCCCCGACGAGTCTTCTTTCATTCCATATGAGCGAGTTTTGTCTCCCCCCTTCCAAGGTCAGGAGTCCTTCCAGTCGTGTCAAACAATCCAGTCGCTCTTAAAGCTTCATTCACCCGTGCCTCGGCTCGGATCTCCTCCCTGCGAGTCTGCAAAAGGGGACCTCTTCCCGCCAGTCTGTCAACTCGAGTCCCGTAGTCAAACACAGGGTCTCCCGTGACACCCTGAGGGTCAACCCAAGCTTCTGTACTCCTAAGGTCGCAGCTGAAATGGCAATCTTGCCCCGGAATTGCCTCGCGCCTGCTCCCCAGAATTGTCTGAGCCAGTCCAAGTACTCAGTAGTCAGGACAACACTCTCCCTAAGAGGTACCCCAAGAGAAAAAGCAGCAAACTTCCATACCCTCAGAAAATACAGAAAGGCATCTGGATCTGTCATGCAGAAAGAGACTACCTCCATAGTGGCAATGCCTTCCCAGCCCAGCAAAGGCTCCTGCCTCATCCCGAACTGCCTGGAAACAAGCGATGGAACATAGAAAGAGGACCAAGACAAACATGGAACTCTGACAACATAGGAACCTTCCTGACAGGTCCTCCTAATTTCAATTCCCCGATGAGGAACCCACCAATGAAGGTGATGCGTGCCAAGTCAAACCATCCACCTCTCCCAAGAAGATTGATCCGTCTCCAAGACCCAATGGTCGCTAAGCAAACGTCCACAGACTGAAGGATGTCAGAAGCACAAGGGTAGCTTCAAGTCTCTCTCGCAACCATAAAGCAAGCAAAGCAGGGGCTTCCCCCACACATGAACCGGTCCCTCAGCACCAAGCGATCTACGCCATGGAAAGTCTTCCCCAAAACTAAGGGAATGATGTCCTCACCAGCCCGGCAATAGCCTGCCACATCCAACAAACATGTCCAAGGAGACATCAATCCCACCGTCGCTCATGAGACTGTCAAAGCTGCTTCAGCCCCCAACTGCTCAGAAAACCTGCCAAAGCTGCCTCAGCCTCCACTAACCACAAATGCATTCCCAGCTCATGCAACATGCACAAAATAAAAACAAGCTAGCAACAATTCCTAGGTCAATCCCGGGAATCATAAATACGTCATTACATCTTAAAATAAAATAATTTGTTGTGCAAATACAAGTTTTTTATTACAGGTATAAAATGTCTGTTGCTAAAAAAAAACAATGGAAAGAGGGAAAGCAAAAGAGCCCTACTCAGACTCATCATCATCAGCCTCTTCAAACGAGAAATCCGGCATCTCGAAAAACTCGGCAGTCACATCCTCGTAATCAGAATATGGAACCCCCTCCTCGTGCGGGTACTCAAAGTACGTCAAAGGGTCAAACCTGGTGAAAGGATCAAAGAAGGGATGCGAGGATAAACCCTCACCCTGTGCCTCTGACGAAGGAAAGAACTGATGAAGGGTCTGCGGCCTCTGAGCCCCCGAAGACGTCCCCACATCAAAGCTGTGCCGTTCCCAAACTGGCACCTCCGGTTTTGGCCCTGGCTCAGCCCTCGAAGAAGGAGTATCCACAGACCTCCTCGAAGGCACTGGCTCGAACGCCGACACGTGTCGCGAAGACCTGCAAGACAGCTTCCCCGTGAGCTTCCTTGCAAAAGACCTCATCCCGACAAATCGGCGGGTCAGCACGTCCAAGGACCACTCCGAGACCTGCGCAAGCAAACAACCAAAGAGAAGCTCAGCCAAAGAGATACCAAAATACTCTACAAAAGAGAAAAATGCAGAAAAGATTCCAAGATGGAAAAGAGTAAACAAACTCACCGGAGCATCTGGGTCAACCCAATAAACAGCAGGACCATGTTCTGGGATGGGCACGGACACCCTCTTCCTTGAAAAGTCTCTACAAACATACGTAAAGCCTGGAGGACGTGACGAGCCAGTCTGCCTCTCCCTCGCCAATATCGGTGGCGTCCTTAGCTTCCGCCTAACTATGAATGTGGTGCCCAAGATTGCGGCGCTTTTTTTTGTGTGGAACCGCTTTCTCATGTAAGGGGTCACCGCCTCACATCGGTTTGAAGACATCCGATTTAAATTGAAAAATGGAGTCGCCATGCCATTTTGATTTCCTCGAAACTTTGAAAAAAGGATTAGGGTCCGGAGGTATAGTTACCTCTTGGGAAGAACGTTTGGCATTCACCCAAGGCGCCTTGCCGAAGCAGTCTTCCAAGATCCAACTTTCGTGCTTTCCTTTGTGATTTCATGTGTGGGATGTGATTTGATAAAGGGGGGAATGTGCCAAGTGGTCTTTCGGACGTATAAACCATGAGTTGGTTATCGCTCAGGATTCCTTGGATTTTGATATGTTCGGGACTTTGATCCCGTGCTCATCTTGGACTTACAGTCATCATTAAGTGACTTTTGGTCACATGTGATCGGAATAGGGACGCCTCTTTTTATAGTCCAAGAATGAGACTCTTTAGAAAGTAAGGACCTTTGCCCATCAATCCTACATATTGAGACGATTTGTGCTTGATAGGGACATTTGTACTCATCTCAAGTGATGATCGGAGATGTAGGGGCTCAAGTTCATTCGTTTTTAAAGGGATATCCGACAATGACATCTTTATATGGAGTAAATGATGTAAAGATATGACCTTTACACCGCTACGCCCCAAGAGATGTTCCAAGTATCAAAAGGGACTAAGGGGAGGGGTATAAAAATTGGATCTTTATACTCATCCTATGCCTTTTTGTGCCTTATGAAGGTCACTAGGCAATCCTTGGAGAGTGATCCAACCATGAGGGACATGGGGAATGCATTTTTAAAGTAAAGGTGACATTTTTATGCAAGCATGTGTAAGGAACACTATGAAAGCTAAGACTAGGAATGTATAGGGAGGACCTTTATGGCTTTCCTATGTCCTTTAAGAACCATTTAGGTGGACAATCCTTGGAAGCAAGGTCTATGGGAAGGGGGATGACATTTATGTAAGTAAATATGACATTTTTAATGTAAAGATGACATTTTTATATGAAAAATATGACATTTTCACATCATCATGTGAGAGATCCACCCTAGAACAAGCCATTTGTGGTCTTATTGTTCATACTTGGGATGGATTCTCCATGAATCCTATGTGATAGGAGAATGGGGGGGTATTATGATCTACATAGTAAAGACTTGATCTTTATGGCAATAAATCACATATAAAGCAAGTAAATAGCAATATAAATGGCAAGGAGCAATATAACAAGAATAACAAGTATATTTCAAAGAGGAAACGAGGAGAGGTTACCAATGGTGGTGTTCCTCTATCTCCCTTGAAGCTTTCCTAAGGAAGGAGTAACTTTGGAGAGATTTTGGAGAGGAGGGAGGTGATTTTGAGAGGTTTCAGCTTTGAGAAAACTCGTGGTTCTATTTTGGCAGAGTAACAGTGCAAAAATTGTATATCCAAATGAATAGAGGATGCCTCTATTTATAGGCAGATTTGTGCTTCCTAATGAAGCCGTGCGGCATTAACCTTTGGCAAATGAAGCCGTGCGGTCTTATCCTTTAATGACTCAGCCCGTTTCTAGAATCATGTAAGGTGGCATTCTAGAAGCTCTTTCCAGCAAGGGACTACGTGGAATTTTAATTCCTAACAAGTCCTTCACCCCTCGGAAGGTTTGGAAAAGTTCCAGAATTGCCCCTGAACTTTAGGAAAGTTCGGGGAATTTCCGGGAAACTTAACCGGAAGGCATATTTGGGTACTTACAGAAGCCCCTAGGCAACGTCACTTGCAGGGCAAGTGGGGTTGTCGATAAAAAGGATCCAATCTGGCGAACTGTCGAGATGAATTGGGTGACCAAGGTGGTTGAGTGGCTGAACCTTTGGAAGGCTACCTACGTATCCCGGAGGAATCAAGCCATAATCGTAGTTCGGAAAAGATCCGCTGGGGAAAGGGGTGACATATGTGACGAATTGGCTGAACCTAAAGTAGGCTACCTACGTATCCCGGGGGAATCAAGCCAGGTCATAGTTCGGGATCCACTGGGGAATGGCGAAGATAAACTGGTCCCTTGCTATGAAGATGGGAGGAAAGTGACCTAGGAGGTCAAATGGCTGATCCTACTGGGGATATGCCAGATGAAAGAAGTGACCAATGTGGTTGGATAGCTGGACCTTTATGAAGGGCTACTTCACCACTGAGGAGTGATGAAGGGAAAGGGTGACCAATGTGGTCAGATGGCTGGACCTTTTATGAAAGGTTGCCTCACCTCTGAGGAGTGATGGAGGAAGAGGGTGACCAATGTGGTCGGATGGCTGGACCTTTATGAAAGGCTACCTACGTATCCCAGAGGAATCAAGCCTTGATCATAGTTCAAGTCTCACTAGATAGTTAGGAACAATGTCTAGGATCCTTGAGGTTTTGACGATTCATGGAGGAGTCACCTGATTGACAATTAATGCAGGTTGTCACCTGATTAACAGTTAATAGAGGTTGCCACCTGATTGACAATTAATGGAGGTTGTCACCTAATTGAAAATTAATGGAGGTTGTCACCTGATTGACAATTAATGGAGGTTCTCGCTTGATTGACAATTAATGGAGGTTGTCACCTGATTGACAATTAATGGAGGTTGTCACCTGATTGACAATTAATGGAGGTTGTCACCTAATGAAACTAAAGCTTACGTCTCTATCGAGGAGATAGAGGTAGCTGAAGTTTGGGAAACTGAAGCGTACTTCACTATCTAGGAGATAGAGGTAGCTAAAACTTAGAGTAACTGAAGCGTACTTCACTTTCTATGGGATAGAGGTAGCTAAAGTTGTAAAAACTAGAGCGTACTTCACTATCTATGGGATAGAGGTAGCTAAAGCTTGAAAAACTAGAGCGTACTTCACTATCTATGGGATAGAGGTAGCTAAAGTTTGGAGAAACTGAAGTGTACTTCACTATCAAAGAGATAGAGGTAGCTAAAGTTTGAGTTTTAACAATTCGGAGGATGTCACCTAGCGTTATTCCGTTATAACGGAAGTAACGGAGGCATCTTGAGAGGAAAGTTTATTCTCCTTAGAGATAATGGATATCCTTGGGAAACAGCGTTACTCTGGTTAAGAGATAACGGGGATTGTATGCCTAAGTGGAAAGTCCAGGGGAAAAAGTGTAAATTCAGCTCAGAGCGGATGAAGCCGCCCGGCGAGAGATGAGGAAAAAGAAGTCGTCCGGCTAGAAATCTAATTTCACCAGATTATTTAAACAACATTTGAAATGGGCAAGGGCACCATTGCCGCTTGTTTCTGCCGAGGAGAAGAGAGAGAGTAGAGAGAGGATTTTCAAAAAATCTTCAATTCCTTGCTTCTACTGCTCGAGATGGATCCGGAGGGGAACATTGTACCTAGGCAAGCGCGGAGAACATGTCGGAGGCCGCTAGGAGGAGGAGGAGGGAATTCGTTCAAACCGAGCGAAAGTACGACTTCAACACGCCTCCTTCCGAGCTCTATCTCGGGAGGAGGGAGCACAAATCGACGAAACCTCAATCTATTGGGGTAAGCATTCTCGATTTGCTTGATTTTGTCAATTTTAATTGAATTTTGAATGATTTAGGGCTTGACCCGATTTTTAGGAATTTTTCGAATTTTACTATGATTTTTGTTGATTATTTTGGAAATTTGATGATTAACCTATGAGGCTAAGGACATAAATGAACATGTATGTGCAATTTATTTGAGAAAAATATGAGAATGACTCAATTTTTCGAAAATAAAGTAAGAAAAATAATGTCTAAAATGTGACGGAGTCCTTGCATGCGCTAGAACTAGGTCAGTTTCTAATCATGGATGGGAAAACAAGATTTTGGACGATGAAAAGGATTCATGCATGCCATTTTGAGAAATTAATGCTTATGTGCAAATAATTTTGTGAAAATTGGACTTTTGTACTTAGGAGAGCAATGTGCTCGGGATGACGTGTTTCAAATGATGAAGGACATGTTTTCCAGGCAAAGGATGCTAGAAATCTCTTATGAATGCTTTTCTTTGAAAAATATGTGCACTTTTGAATATATGCATGCTTTTGAGGCGAAATGAAGGACTGACACATTTTTTGTTGTGTTTTCCTACCGGAGAACAAGTCAAGGGGACCTTCTGAGGTGGCTGTGAAGTTGTGGGATAGGATGCCCGACTTCGAGAAGGATGGGGTGAATCCCAAGCAGCTGGTGATGGCTACCGGGCTTGATTCTTTTATTGACGCTATCAACAGAGGTTTCCACGTGACCTCTAAGAGCAAGGGGCTGGTCCAGCCCCTCTCAGAGTTCTGGTGGGACACCACCCACAGCTTCCATCTTAGCTGGGGGAAGATCACAGTGACTCCGACCGATTTTACTGCTATCACTGGCTTACAGTTGACAGGGAGGCCTGTGACCTGGAGAGATCACATCACTGCAGCCGAGTTCAGAGCTCTGGTAGGTTTTGACCTCCGTCCTAAGGGGCTTGGGATGGAGACGAGCTGTGTTGAGGTGGCAATTCTGGATTGCATGCAGGGGTTTGCTGCTAATGAGGTGACTGCCCACCAGCTCGCGAGAGCTTTTCTGTGGTTGATGCTGTCAGTCACCATTTTTGCGAACTCTGGGACGTTGGCAATGCTTTGCCTGCTTGACTCTTTGGAGAATTTAAATGGGTTGGGGTGGTCTCTTGGGGTGAGGCCGGATTGGCTGAGCTCTATTTCTCTTTGGACTTGTACAGCCGAAACAAGGCTGCTTCGATGGATTGTTTTTCTTTTGATTTGGAGGTATCCTCACTTTCTTTTCTCTCTTTCACTTTTCTGTCTTGAGATTTTTATGAGAGAAATGACCTTTTTTGTCTTGAAGACCCGAATTAGTTTTGATTACAAGATGGTGAGACCGGTCATCAATAGGGATGGTCACGAGGGGGTAGATTTCTATCCTTGGGAAAGGTACCCGAAGGCCTTGTTAGGGGATGCCTTGGTGGCGACTAGGCAGAGGAGGTGGCTGACAGGGCTGACCTGTGACATCATTTACTTGGGGGATCGCTTCTCTAGGCAGCACGGCTATGTCCCTCCATTGGGTGCTATTACTCCTCACGACCCTCCACCGCTTATGCTGCAGCCCAGGAACTGGCCAGCGGATGAGATAGCGAGGTACCAGGTTGGCATGGCGGCTGAGGAGTATTTCGACTTTGCTACCCCGTATGCCACCTTTATGGAGGCACGATTGAGGACACCGCAGAAGCTAGTGAAAATGGCCGTCACTCAAGGATACGGGGAAGCAGTGCCGACTGATCCACCTATGCCTCCTGGTCATCTCTCCTACATGGTAAACGGGGTACCGAGGAGGTTCATGGTGCCTTTCCCTGACACGAGGGAGCCCCAGTATACTTTGCCTGCTGATAGCACTGTAAGTATATCTAGGTTCCTTCTCTTTTTGAATTTCTTTGCTTTCTGCGATTTTGAGCTTCTTTTTGAGATTCTCTGAGTTTTTCTTCTATATTCTCGCAGGTCCCTGCTTGTACTTATGATGGCCTGGTACGGCAGAACAGAGGTGGAAGGATGTGTGCCGATCCCTTATGAGGAAGCTGGCCTGCGCTTCCAGGGCTGGGGCGAATGTGCAGGAGCCCGTGCACAAGAGGAGGCACGTTGGGAGCACAGCCTCTACCTCGTCAGCCTCGGAGTATCAGACCTCATCTACCAGCGCTATGCCTCGGGGACAGGGACCCAACACGAGCATTCTAGAGTAGCTGGCAGAGTATGAGCATGCGAATGTCAATCTATCTGACGTGAGAGTGATGACGAGGATTTGATGAGGGATCAAGAGTTCTATGATCTAAGCAGTGACGATGAGGAGTCGGAGACTTAGGGTTCCTTAGGTTGACCTAGGAAAAGGAGAGAAACAAACAATGAACCATTTATGCACATTTTGTTTTTTGTTTTATTTGGGCGCCAAGGAGGCGAAGACAATGTATTAATCTTTTATTTGCTTTTCTTATTCATGCTTTATGTTTTTGCATATTACTTGAGCCTCGGGGCAGCTTTTTTGCTTGGAAATGGGTCCGAAATGGCTTGTGATGACATGTGATTATATGAATGGTGTTTGGACATGTTTTTATGCAGGTTTTGTTGAGAAAGTGGGGTGAGAACTCCACTTGGGCAACAGCTTTGGCTGCTGCAGATTTTTTTCTGCAGAAGCAAATGAGGCCGTCCGGCCAGGTCCTGGGCAAAAGAAGCCGTGCGGCTGGAAGTCTTGTCTGAACTGTTTTTTTTCCAAATAAAATCAAGGGAGGGCCTTTTCATTTCATTTTCACCCTAGACTTGTCCCAACTGATCCTAGAGCACATTTTTGACCAAAAATCATCAACTTTGATCACAGCCACTGGAGAAAACAATCAGAATGTAAAAGGGGAAAATAGACCGTTTTCTGTCCGATCTTCAATCTTGGATGAGGCACAACTTCCAATCTCATAAGGGGCTATTCAATACCACCTTCAAGATCAAGTCTTTATGGCATTTGAAGGATCTCCCGCCCGATTGGGACCTTTTGAGAGCTGCAGCGAGGTTTTGGGACGTCCGGAGACATGTTTACTGCTTTTCTTACAACGAACTCGTCCCAACCTTCGAAGATTTTCAGGCATTGATTGGGGGTCCAGAAATAGAAGCCGTTTCGATTCCTCTGACCGGTGACATGCTGGTGACCGTAAAGTTGGCATCTTTTCTGCAAATCTCTCTGGAAGAGGCCGAGGGGATGATGGTAGCCCCTGACAGGATTGATATTTCTGATATTCCGGGTAGGTTTGGGTCTTCGAATACGGCTGTGACCCCGGTGACTATGGATGCCTTTATCCTCTGCGTGTTCTCATTTTTGTTCACTGTCGAGTCTTTAGGGGTTTGCCATGGTGGCCTTTTGGACATGGTTAGAGACTGCAGGGCTTGGAAGGATATTGTTCTGCTGGTTTTGGGCGAGACTCTGCATGGCATTGACAGGATGGCTAAGGGAGACCATTTCATGAGGTCTGGGAGCCCAGCGGTGCTGACTTTATGATTACAGGAGAGGCTTGGGGCTTTGCCGGGGGCTTCGCCTACTCAGTGCCCTTGGGTGATTTCTCGGAGGGGTGCACCTAGGCAACAGGATCAGGGTAGCTGGGAGCTGATGATGGATAGGTTGTCCACTTTGGACATTCACTGGTGGGTGCCTCACTGGAGGTTGTAGGCTCGTAGGACAGTTCAGGAGTCCTATGTAGTGAGGGCTCCGGGGCTATCTCTGTCGTCCTTTTACATCCCTTGCTTAGTGTCCAGGCAGTTTGGGATCTTACAGGAGCCTCTGGATGATTGGAAGGACATTTCACCGGATTATTTAAACAGCAATTGAAACGGGCAAGGGCACCATTGCCGCTTGTTTCTGCCTAGGAGAAGAGAGAGAGTAGAGAGAGAATTTTCAAAAAATCTTCAATTCTCTTGCTTCTACTGCTCGAGATGGATTCAGAGGGGAACATTGTACCTAGGCAAGCGTGGAGGAACCTTTCGAAGGCCGCTAGGAGGAGGAGGAGGGAATTCGTTCGAACCGAGCGAAAGTACGACTTCAACACGCCTCCTTCCGAGCTCTATCCCGGGAGGAGGGAGAACAAATCGACGAAACCTCAATCTATTGGGGTAAGCATTCTTGATTTGCTTGATTTTGTCAATTTTAATTGAATTCTGATTGATTTAGGGCTTGACCCGATTTTTAGGAATTTTTCAAATTTTCCTATGATTTTTGTTGATTATTTTGGGAATTTGATGATTAACCTATGAGGCTAAGGACATAAATGAACATGTATGTGCAATTTATTTGAGAAAAATATGAGAATGACTCATTTTTTCGAAAATAAAGTAAGAAAAATAATGTCTAAAATGTGATGGAGTCCTTGCATGTGCTAGAACTAGGTCGATTTCTGATCATGGATGGGAAAACAAGATTTTGGACGATGAAAAGGATTCATGCATGCCATTTTGAGAAATTAATGCTTATGCGCAAAGAATTTTGTGAAAATTGGATTTTTGTACTTAGGAGAGCAATGTGCTCGGGATGACGTGTTTCAAATGATGAAGGACATGTTTTCTAGGCAAAGGATGCTAGAAATCTCTTATGAATTTTTTTTTGAAAAATATGTGCACTTTTGAATATATGCATGCTTTTGAGGCGAAATGAAGGAGCGACACATTTTTTGTTGTGTTTTCCTACGGAGAACAAGTCAAGGGACCCTGCGAGGTGGCTGTGAAGTTGTGGGATAGGATGCCTGACTTCGAGAAGGATGGGGTGAATTCCAAGCAGCTGGTGATGGCTACCGGGCTTGATTCTTTTATTGACGCTATCAGCAGAGGTATCCACGTGACCTCTAAGAGCCAGGGGCTGGTCCAGGCCCTCTTAGAGTTTTGGTGGGACACCACCCACAGCTTCCATCTTAGCTGGGGGGAGATCACGGTGACTCCGGCCGATTTTACTGCTATCACTGGCTTACAGTTCACTGGGAGGCCTGTGACCTGGAGAGATCACATCACTGCAGCCGAGTTCAGAGCTCTGGTAGGTTTTGACCTCCGTCCTAAGGGGCTTGGGATGGAGACGAGGTGTGTTGAGGTGGCGGTTCTGGATTGCATGCAGGGGTTTGCCGCTAATGAGGTGACTGCCCACCAGCTCGCGAGAGCTTTTCTGTGGTTGATGCTGTCAGTCACCATTTTTGCGAACTCTGGGACGTTGGCAATGCTTTGCCTGCTTGAATCTTTAGAGAATTTGGATGAGGTTGGGGTGGTCTCTTGGGGTGAGGCCGGATTGGCTGAGCTCTATTTCTCTTTGGACTTGTACAGCCGAAACAAGGCTGCTTCGATGGATTGTTTTTCTTTTGCTTTGGAGGTATCCTCACTTTCTTTTCTCTCTTTCACTTTTCTGTCTTGAGATTTTTATGAGAGAAATGACCTTTTGTCTTGAACATGCAGGTCTGGTTCTGTGAGAGAAATGAGTCCTACTTTAATTCATCGTCACCACCGCATGTAAAGACTCCGGCATCTCGGCGCCTCTGCCAACCACCTCATCATCCTCGGTGAACCCAGCACCTTCCTCGACCGGATTATCCAAGAAGTCTGCAGGAGTAAGAACAAAGAAGGAAAAAGAAGACGAGCCATCCCTCCTCTCCTTGTCCAACACATGAGGCGCCCCACGGCCTCAAAAATTTCAACAAATTTGATCAGAGGCGTCACCTCGTCCTCACCACAAGTCCATACAGAGGCCCCACCTCGCTCTCACAACAAATTCGATCCGAGGCGTCACCTCGCCCTCACCACAAGTTCAGACATAGGCGCCACCTCGCTCTCACACCAAGTTCAGACAGAGGCGCCACCTCGCCCTCACCGCAAGTTCAGACAGAGGCGTTACCTTGCCCTCACACCAAGTTCAGACAGAGGCGCCACCTCGCCCTCATCGCAAGTTCAGACAGAGGTGCCACCTCGCCCTCACCGCAAGTTCAGACAGAGGCGCCACCTCGCCCTCACCACAAGTTCAGACAGAGGCACCACCTCACCTCACCACAAGTCCAGACAGAGGCGCCACCTCACCCTCACCGCAAGTTCGGACAAAGGCGCCATCGCGTCCTCATAATTTCAGCGACTTCGATCAAAAAATGCCAGCGCGTCATCAGCATTTCACCGACTTTGGTCACGACACTTCCTCCTGCAGGTAAACACAACAAAGGTATGAAAAAATCATACTTATGTCTTTAAACATTTCCTCTGTTACCTCGTAGTGAGATACGTCCCCCCGTCTCCCTGATAGATATCTCATATCTTTTAGTAAGATTACCATTCTTTTGGTAAGATTGGCCATCCTTCACATATGGTAGATATCTTTTAGAAAGATTACCCACCTTTTCGTAAGATTAGCATATCTTTCAGTAAGATTACCCATCTTTTAGTAAGATTAGCTATCTTTTAGTAAGATTACCCATCTTCTCGTAAGATTAATCCATCTTTTAGTGAGATTACCCATCTTCTAGTGAGATTACCCATCTTTTATTAAGATTACCCATCTTTTAGTAAGATTACCCATCTTTTAGTGAGATTACCCATCTTCTCGTAAGATTAACCCATCTTTTAGTGAGATTACCCATCTTCTAGTAATATTACCCATCTTTTAGTGAGATTACCCATCTTCTCGTAAGATTAACCCATCTTTTAGTGAGATTACCCATCTTTTTCGTGAGATTACCCATTTTCTCGTAAGATTAACCCATCTTTTAGTGAGATTACCCATCTTTTAGTGTGATTACCCATCTTCTCGTAAGATTAACCCATCTTTTAGTTAGATTACCCATCTTCTAGTGAGATTACCCATCTTTTCGTGAGATTACCCATCTTTTCGTGAGATTACCCACCTTTTCGGGAGATTACCCACCTTCTCGTAAGATCACCTCACACGCGAACTACGATCAGGCTTGATTCTCACTTGGGATACGTAGGAATCCTATCAAAGGGTCCAGCCAACCAACCTAAATGGTCACCTTAGGACACTACCAAGTCCTCACAGTCGACCTTAGCGGTCACATCACCTCAGGGCACCACCACGTCCACATACACTCACGATTACACGACTTCTGAACTACAATCAGGCTTGATTCCCACTTGGGATACGTAGGAGTTCTACCATAGTGTCCAGCCAACCGACCTAAATGGTCACACAGTAGGACACCACCACGTCCTCACAACCGAACTAAATGGTCACCCACAGGACATCACCACATCCACGCACTCCCCCCAAACACGAAATACGATTGGCTTGATTCCCACTCATGGATACGTAGGAATCCTATCAAAGGGTCCAACCGTCCGACCAACCTGGTCATCTTCTCTCTCCCAGCAAGCGATCCAGATCAGGACCCTTATCTTATCGATGACCCCACTTCCTTCATAAGTGATGTCGCCGAGGGGCTTCTGTAAGTATCCCAATCTGGATCACTCTCCATCCAAGCATACGAAAAAACCAATGGCTAACTTCCGGAGGTCATAACTCCTTCATACGAACTCCGATTGAGACGTGCCATATATGGTTGGAAAGCTCTCGACAAGAACTATGGAAGTGGTAGGTTGAGTTGTGCGACAAAATTAGCTAGGGGACATCATAATTACAAAATCCCCTTAAAGTCCACGAGATTCCCTTAAATCTCAGAAAACTAAAAATCTGGTAATGGTTGACAGTGTCGTGCGACACAACTTGCCAGAATCTGGACCCTATAAATAGAGGGCTTCACCCCTCATAATTTTCACACCTCCCTCTCCTCTCCTCTCTCCCAGCCTTCAAGCACCCTCTCTAAGACCCTTCAAGGCAATCCCGGTCCCTTTCGGTTCCTTCCAGAGCATTCTGAGGCCCCTTGTGGTACTCCGAAGCCTTGCCAGGTCCATCCCGAGGCATCCCGGCCCTTTCCGAGTTCAACCGACGATCCTGATGCATGTCGAAACTCTGCCCGAGCATAACCGACGATCTCAACGCACGATGAACCTCTGCCCGAATCCAGTCAACGATCCCTGCGATCCCAACGTACGCCGAAACTCTGCCCGAGTATACACCTGACAATCCCGAGGCACGCCGAAGCTCTGTCCGCAGACAACCGACACATCCCGAAGCAATCCCGGTCTATCCCGGAACACTATTCCATCCTCAAACACTATTCCCCAACGGAAGACAGACATGAACCAACATTGGTAAGGCTTCCTTCCTACTCTATTTCAATACATTTCAATACGTAGTGTACAATGTAGACATCCGATACAGCATGCATTTTTAAAAGCACTTACACACACAACATTTAAAGAAAGAAGGGGTATCGAAAGACTCATTTTTACGAGGTGACTCGGGTGAGCTCTAATATTCTAATATTCTCTTCCCGAGGAGTAACCTGACCTCCGAACTCAAAAATCTCATCACACAACAACAATTTTTAAACTGATGCCTTTTCTCAATGTTTTGGGCTAAATCAAAATGGCGTGGCGACTCTACAAGCAAAAATGCAGCGAGACACCTCCCAATAATGCGAGATGCCGGGGCTCCGCCCGCGAGCCGGATCCAGGTAATTTCAGTAGTTTGGCATCTCGCCAGGCGGGGGCGCCTGGGATGGTTGAGGCGGGCGCCTCGCGGCGTCAGGGGGGTTTCTGGACTGACGGGCTTCTTTATTTTTGGTCTTTGTTTGGGCTAGGGTTTGTATCATATAAATACTGATTGTAATCCTATGTAACAAAGAGAGATCATTGCACATATTAATAAGGAGGCAGCATAGTTCAACCCCAACACATTACATCTCTTTCTCTTTCGATTTCTCAATTTCTTGTGTGTATGTTCGTGGTTTTGTCAATTAGCTTCCGCTGCGATTGCAGAACAATTGGTATCAGAGCACGGCTGCGATGGCTGGGGTTAATTCTATCACCGTGAAGTTCGATGTTCAGAAATTCGATGGACATGGAAACTTTGCATTGTGGCAGAGGCGGGTGAAGGATTTTCTGGTTCAAGCAGGCTTGGGAAAAGTTCTTCGATATTCGACTATACCCGATGATATCGAAGAAGGACCATGGAAGGAGTTACAAGAATGGGCTATATCTTCAATACGGCAGTGCCTTGCGGATGAGGTGGTGTATCATGTGATTGATGAAGAATCACCGACGAAGGTTTGGGAGATTTTGGAGGGCAGGCGTTGATGCTGTTGAATTCGTTGCCTACTTCTTCAACATACGAAAACCTTATTACTACATTGACTTGGGGGGAAGGATACTGTAGAATTGTAATCGATCACAGAAGCTCTTCTAGCTTTTCATAAACGGAAGAAGTCCATTGATGAACCTGCGGGTGACGGGTTATTTGTGAAGGAGAATCAGGAATGGGGGAGAACCCAATCCTGGGATAATTCACAGAGGCAGAATTCTCATTCGCAGTCAAGGAGGAAGTATAAGGGGAATTGTTTCAAATGTGGGCAGAAGGGGCACAAGAGGCAGAATTGTTCGCAGAAGGGGAACGGTAAAGGTAAAGCATACTCTTCAAAGTTAGTTAATGTGGTTGAAGATTGCTCGGAGGACGTGGATGGTGATATGCTCACGACTTCATCAGCTGTAGAGCACCCGACAGATTACTGGATTCTGGATTTGGCATGTTCGTTTCATGTGACGGTGAGTCGTGATTGGTTCGATATCTACAGGTCAGTTAATTCTGGTATAGTTACTATGGGTAATGGTGCTACTTGTAAAATTGCTGGCATAGGAACTATAAGAATTAAAATGTATGATGGTGTGGTTAGAACGTTATATGATGTTAGACATGTACCAGAGGTTTCTAAAAATCTGGTTTTATTGGGTACCTTGGATGCAAACGGTATGACCTATAAAGCACAAGGTGGAGTATTAAAAGTTGTTAAGGGTGCTATGGTGGTGATGAAGGGTGAGAGAGGCTCTAAAAACATTTACAGGTTGCTAGGAAGCACGGTTGTAGGTGGAGTAACGTTCGTTGAATCTGAGGTAGATACTGATGCCCTTCTATGGCATATGAGGCTTAGTCATATGGGTGAATGGGGGATGCGTGAACTTCATAAACACAAGTTGTTGAAGGGTGTGAAGACTTGCAAACTTGAGTTTTGTAAGTACTGTGTTCTTGGAAAGCAGAACAAGGTGCAATTCAAGACGAGCAAACATACAACAAAGGGCATCCTTGATTACATTCACTCCGAAGTGTGGGGGCCAGTTAGAACAGAATCTAGAGGAGGACATTATTACATCATGACATTTATTGATGAATTTTCGAAGAAGGTTTGGGTTTACTTCATGAGGCACAAGTCAGAAACTTTTGAGAAGTTCAAGGTGTGGAAAGCCGAAGTGGAAAACCAAACAGGGAGAAAAATCAAGTGTTTGAGAAGTGATAATGGGACAGAGTACACAGATGACAAGTTCAAGAAGTTCTGTAGAGAGCATGGAATCAAGAGGCACTACACAGTATGCAAGACACCACAGCAGAACGGTGTGGCTGAAAGGATGAACAAATCTATTGTAGAAAGGGCTAGGTGTCTACGATTCAATGCAGGGTTGGCAAAGAACTTTTGTGCTGATGTAGTGAGTATGACATGTTTCTTGATAAACAGATCACCTAGAGCTTCATTGGGTAACAGGTTTACGAAGGAGGTATAGACGGGTAATGAGGTAGACTTCACCGATATCCGGGTGTTTGGGTGTCCATCTGTGAATGTGGTGCCCAAATCTTTTTTGTGTTTTATTTGGATTCACTTGAGTTTGGAAACATCCGGTTTAATTTGAAAAAAATGGAGTCACCACGCCATTTTAATTTCCTCAAAACTTTGAAAAAAGGAATTAGGGTTCAGAGGTTAAGTTACCCCTTGGGAAGAACGTTTGGCGTTCACCCAAGGTGCCTTGCCGAAGCAAGTCTCCCAAGATTCCATTTTTCGTGCTTGCTTGCGTGCTTTCTTGTGTGCATGTGTTGAAAAGAGGGGGGGGAATGTTCCAAGTTGTCTTCCGGACGTATAAACCATTTAGTTGGTTATCGCTCGGGATTCCTTGGATTTTTATGTGTACGGGACTTTGATCCCTTCCTCATCTTGGACTTGTGATCATCACTATTTGACCTTGGGTCATGTGTGATCGAGAGAAGGTATCTCTCTTATGGTCCAAGAGTGAGGTTCTTTATAAAGGAATATCCTTAACCCATCAATCCTACATCTTGAGACGATTGAGCTTATGTAGGGACTATTATACACGTCTCAAGTGATAATCCGAGATATAGGGTTCAAGGCTTATTCATTTCTAAAGGGATTATAGCACCTTTAATGGAAGAAACGATGTAAAGATGGGATCTTTACATCGGTTCGCTCCAAAGGATGCATCAAGTACCAAAGAGGACTAGGGGAAGGGTATAAAGATTGGATCTTTATGCTCTTCCTATGCTTTTCGTGCCTTATGAAGGTCACTAAGCAATCCTAGGAAAGAGAGATCCAACCATGAGGGACATGAAGGATGCATTCTAAACTAAAAATGACATTTTTAATGTAAAAGATGACATTTTTGGGTGCCAAGGATGCTATTTGGATGTAAATAAATGATTTTTAATGCAAAGGATGCAACTTTTATATATAAAAATGATATTTCAAGTGCAAAGGATGCAACTTTAATGCAAAGGTAACATATTTAATGCAAATGATGCAACTTTATATGAAAAGATGTTATTTTGAGAGCAAAGGATGCTACTTTTCACATCACCATGTGAGAGATCCACCCTAGAACAAGCCTTTTTTGAGGTCTTATTTGTTCATCCTTGGGTTGGATCCTCCATGGATCCTATGTGATAGGGGAATAGAGGTAGGATGATTTACATGTTTAAAGAAGGAATCTTTAATAACAATATATCAAATACCAAGCAAGTATATAATGATATGGAAAGCAAGGAGCAATATATCACATATATTTCAAGAAAAATGGGAGGAGAGGTTACCAATGGTGGTGTTCCTCTAGCTCCTTGAAGTTTGCCTAGGAAAGGACCAACTTTGGAAGGTTTTAAGGAGGAGGGAGGTGGTTTTTGGCACTCTCAACTTTCTGTAATTTCGAGATGGTATTTTGGCAGAATAACAATGCTTCCCAAAAACTCCTTCTTAATGAATAGAGGAGGTATCTATTTATAGGCAGTCTGGCAACAACTAATGAAGCCGTGCGGCGTGGAGTTCTTGGCTAATGCAGCCGTGCGGCATTATCCCTTATGACTCAGCATATTTTTAGAATCATGTAAGGTGGCCTTCTAGAAGGGCATTTCCACCGAAGGAATACGTGGAATTTTAATTCCTAGTAAGTCCTTCGCCCCTCGAAAGGTTCGGAAAAGTTCCCGAATTGCCCCTGGACTTTAGGAAAGTTCGGGGAATTGCCGGGAAACTTAACCGAAAGGCATGAGCCAGATTTGGGTACTTACAGAAGCCCCTCAGCAACGTCACTTGCAGGGCGAGTGGGGTTGTCGATAGAAAAGGATCCGATCTGGCGAATGCCGAGACGGATTGGGTGACCAAGGTGGTCGAGTGGCTGAACCTTTGGAAGGCTACCTACGTATCCCGAGTGGGAATCAAGCCATAATCGTAGTTCAGAATCCACTGGGGAAAGGGGTGTCATATGTGACGAATTGGATGAACCTAAAGTAGGCTACCTACGTATCCCGGAGGAATCAAGCCAGGCCATAGTTCAGAAAAAAGATCCACTGGGGAATGGCGAAGAGAAACTGGTCTCTTGCTGGGGAAATAGAAGGGAAAGTGACCTGGGAGGTCAAGTGACTGATCTTACTGGGGATATGCTAGATGAAGAAAGTGACCAATGTGGTCGGATATCTGGACCTCTATGAGGGGCTACTTCACCGCTGAGGAGTGACGAAGGAACAAGGTGACCAATATGGTCGGATGGCTGGACCTTTATGAAAGGCTACCTACGTATCCCGGAGGAATCAAGCCTTGGTCATAGTTCAAGTCTCACTAGATAGTTAGGAACAGTGTCTAGGATCCTTGAGGTTTTGACAATTAATGGAGGTTGTCACCTGATTGACAATTAATGGAGGTTGTCACCTGATTGACAATTAATGGAGGTTGTCACCTGATTGACAATTAATGGAGGTTGTCACCTGATTAAACTAAAGCTTACGTCACTATCAATAGAGGTAGCTAAAGTTTGGAAAACTTGAGCGTACTTCACTATCCATGATAGAGGTAGCTTAAGTTTGGAGAACTTGAGCTTACTTTACCATCTTTGAGATAGAGGTAGCTTAAGTTTGGAAAACTTGAGCATACTTCACCATCTATGAGATAGAGGTAGCTAAAGTTTGAAGAACTTGAGCGTACTTCTCAATCTGGGATAGAGGTAGCTTAAGTTTGGAGAACTTGAGCGTACTTCTCAATTTGGGATAGAGGTAGCTTAAGTTTGGAGAACTTGAGCGTACTTCTCAATCTGTGAGATAGAGGTAGCTAAAGTTTGGAGAACTTGAGCATACTTCACCATCTATGAGATAGAGGTAGCTTAAGTTTGGAAAACTTGAGCATACTTCACCAACTATGAGATAGAGGTAGCTAAAGTTTGAAGAACTTGAGCGTACTTCTCAATCTGGGATAGAGGTAGCTTAAGTTTGGAAAACTTGAGCGTACTTTACCATCTATGAGATAGAGGTAGCTAAAGTTTGAAAAACTTGAGCGTACTTCTCAATCTGGGATAGAGGTAGCTTAAGTTTGGAGAACTTGAGCGTACTTCTCAATCTGTGAGATAGAGGTAGCTAAAGTTTGGAGAACTTGAGCGTACTTCTCAATCTGTGAGATAGAGGTAGCTAATGTTTGGAAAACTTGAGCGTACTTCTCAATCTGTGAGATAGAGGTAGCTAAAGTTTGGAGAACTTGAGCGTACTTCTCAATCTGTGAGATAGAGGTAGCTAAAGTTTGGAAAACTTGAGCGTACTTCACCATCTATGAGATAGCGGTAGCTAAAGTTTGACAATTCGGAGGATGTCACCTAGCGTTATTCCGTTATAACACTACCAGAAACAGGTCATTTAGCGACGGAAAAAACAGCGACGGACAGATTCCGTCGCTATTTAGCGACGGAATATAGTATTTAGCGTCGGAATTATTTTGGCGTCAAATTTAGCGACGGAATTTAATTCCGCCGCTAAATTCCGCCGCTAAAAAGAATATTCCTCGAATATTCGTTTATTTCCGCCGCTAATTTGGCGGTTGATTTACCGACGGAAAATTCCGCCGCTAAATCTTTAACAGCGACGGAATTATTCCGCCGGTGAAATTAAATGGTTTTTTTTTTTTTTTAATAAACACCGACGGAATATTTCCGCCGCTGATAATTTAATAATTTTTTATTTATCAGCGACGGAAATATTCCGTCGGTGTTTAATAAAAAAAAAAAAAATTCAAAATTTCCAGGAGAAAGACCGCTGCCCACAATGCAAGGGCGAAATGGTTGTACAGGAGAAGAAGGTCTTGGAAGTGGTTGTGGAGAAGGGTATGCAAAATGGACAGAAAATTACATTCCCAGGAGAAGCCGATGAAGCTCCTGACACTCTTACTGGCGCTCATTTAAAATTTCAAAATTTCCGAACGAACAACAAGCAGATAATCCAATTCAAACTTTCAAACCAAATTAATCAGGAGGCGACTCGGGAAACAGCGTTACTCTAGTTAAGAAATAACGGGAGTTGTATGCCCAAGTGGAAAGTCCAGGGGCAAAGATGAAATTTTTGCTCAGAGAAAATGAGGCCGCCCGGCAAGAGATGGAGGAAAAAGAAGCCGCCCAGCTTCAATCCTGATTTCACCAGATTGTTTAAACAAATTTGAAAACGGGCAAAGCGCCATTGTTGTGGCTTCCGCCGAGGAGAGGAGAGAGAGTAGAGAGAGAAATTTCCAAATTTATTCGATTCCCTACCTTCTAGTGCTCGAAATGGATCAAGAGGGTAACATTGTACCCCGACAAGCGCGAAGAGTCTTGTCACAAGCCGCGAGAATGAGGCGGAGGGAGTTTGTTCGAACCGAGCGAAAATACGATTTCAATATGCCTCCTTCCGAGTTATATCCGGGCAAAAGGGAGCACAAGTCCATGAAACCTCAATCTATTAGGGTAAGCATTCTTGATTTTCTTGATTTTGACAATTTTGATTGATTTAGGGTTTGACCCGAATTTTAGGAATTCTTTGAATTTTCCTAGGATTTTTGTTGATGATTTTGGAATTTTGATTATTAACCTATGAGGCTAAGAGAATAAATGAACATGCATGTGCAATTTATTTGAAAAATAATGAGAATGACCCATTTTTTGAAAATAAAGTAAGAAAAATAATGTCTAAAATGTGACGGAGTTCTTGCATGTGCTAGAACTAGGTCAATTCTTGATCATGGATGAGAAAACGGGATTTTGGACGATGAAAAGGATTCATGCATGCCATTTTTTGAAAAATTAATGCTTATGTGCAAAGAATTTTGAAAATCAGAATTTTGTGCTTAGGAGGGCAATGTGCTTGACACGATGTGTTTCAAATGATGAAAGACACGTTTTCTAGGCAAAGGATGCTAGAAATCTTTTATGAATGCTTTTCTTTGAAAATATGTGCACTTTTGAATATATGCATGCTTTTGAAATGAGATGAAGGACTGACACGTTTTTTGTTGTGCTTTCCTACAGGAGAACAAGTCGAGGGGACCTTCTGAGGTGGCAGTGAGGCTATGGGATAGGATGCCCAACTTTGAGAAGAATGGGGTGAACCCCAAGCAGCTAGTGAGGGCTACCGGACTTGATTTATTCATTGAGGCTATTGGCAGAGGCATCCACATAACCTCCAAGAGTAAGGGGCTAGTGCAGGCCCTCTCGGAGTTCTGGTGGGACACCACCCACAGCTTTCATCTCAGCTGGGGAGAGCTTACGGTGACACCTACCGACTTCACTGCTATTACGGGCTTACAGTTCACTGGGAGGCCTGTGACTTGGAGGGACCATATCACGGCAGAGGAGTTTAGGGCTCTGGTTGGGTTTGACCTCCAGCCTAAGGGGCTTGGGATGGAGACTAGGAATGTGGAGGTGGCAGCCCCGAGGCGCATGCGAGGATTTGCCAGATGAGGTGATTGCCCGCGGCTTGCGAGGGCTTTTACGTGGTTGATGCCGTCGGTCACCATCTTTGCTAATTCAGGACATTGGCTATCTTTGTGCCTTCTTGACTCCTTGGAGGATGTGGACGAGATGGGACGGTCTCTTGGGGTGAGGCCGAATTAGTGAGCTTTATTTCTCTCTGGATTATGCAGTAGAAACAAGGCTGCTTCTATGGACTGCTTCTCTTTTACTCTTGAGGTATTCTCACCTTCTTTCCTTTCTCTTTTCCTTTTGTGTCTTGAGACCTTTATAAGAGAAAATGACCCCTTTATGTTTTGAACATGCAGGTCTGGTTTTGCGAGGTGATCGGGTTCTTTCCCTGGAACCAACAGAGCGATCCTACCATCTTCCCTGCCATGATTCGCTGGAGGGGCGAGGCTAGGGATAAGTTCACCGGGAAGACCCGGATCACTTTTGATTATAAGATGGTGGGTCCAGTCCTTAATAAGGATGGTGATGATGGGGTGGACTTTTATCCTTGGGGAAGGTACCCGAAGGTTCTGCTAGGAGATGCCTTAGAGGCGACTAGGCAGAGGAGGTGGTTGACCGGGCTCACCTGCGACATTATTTATCTGGGGGACCATTTTTTCAGACAGCATGGCCATGTCCCTCCTTTGGATGCCATCACTCCTCATGACCCTCCAGCACGAATGCTGCAGCCCAGGGACTGGTCAGAGGATGATATTGCTAGGTATCAGGCAGGTGTGGCGGCTGAGGAGTACTTTGACTTGGCTACCCCGTATGCTACCTTCGTGGAGCAGCGGTTGAGGACGCCACAGAAACTGGTGAAGATGGCTATTGCCCAGGGGTACGGGGAAGCTGGGCCTACTGACCCACCTTTGCCTCCTGCTCATCTTTCCTATGTGGTCAACGGGGTACCGAGGAGGTTTATGATACCTGTCCCTGACACGAGGGAGCCCCAGTATACTCTGCCGCCTGACAGCACCGTGAGTACACTTTAGGGTCTTTTCCCTTTTTTGGATTTCTTTGCTTTCTGCAATTCTAAGATTTTTCTGAGATTTTCTGAGTTTTCCTTCTCTCTTTCTCAGGTTCCAGCTTGTACTTATGACGGCTTGGTCAGGCAGAACAGGGGATGGAAGGACGTGTGCCGGTCCCTTGTGAAGAAGCTAGCTTGCGCTTCCAAGGCTGCAGTGAACGTGCAGGAGCCCGTGCGCAAAAGAAGGCACGTCGGGAGCACGGCATCCACCTCATCGGCTTCAGAGTACTCTTCTAGTACCATGCCTCGGGGACAGGGACCTAACACCGGCATCCTGGAGCAGCTAGCTGAGTATGAGCATGTGAATGTCCATCTTTCTGATGTGAGTGACAACGAGGATTTGATAAGGGAGCCTGAATTCTATGAGCTGAGTAGTGACGACGAGGAGTCGGAGGCCTAGGAGGTCCTTAGGATCGATCTAGTGGGAAGGAAACAAACAATAAACAGTTTTATGCACATTTTGTTTATTTTTTGCTTTATTTGGGTGCCGATGGGGTGAAAACAATGTATTACTGTTTTATTTGCTTTTCTATTTTATGCTTTATGAATTTGCATATTACTTGAGCCTCGGGGCAGTATTTTGCTTGGAATTGGGGCTGAAAATGGGCAAGAATGACTTGTGATGACATATAACTGTATGGTTGGTGTTTGGACATGTTTTTGTACAGGTTTCGTTGAGAAAGTGGGGTGAGAACTCCACTTGGGCAGCAACTTTGGTTGCTGCAGATTTTTTCTGCAGATGGCAAATGAGGCCGTCCGGCCTAGACTGAGACGAGCAAATGAAGCCGTGCGGCTAACGGTTACATGCGGGTGATTTTTTCAAAATAAAACCAAGGCTTGGCCATTTCATTTCATTTTCACTCTAGACTTGTCCCAATTGATCCCAGAGCATATTTCGACCAAAAGACATCAACTTTGATCACCTGAATGGAAAGACACGCTAGAAGCGCAAAAGGGAAAATAGACCGTTTTCTGTCCGATCTTCAATCTTGGGTGAGACATAAATTTTAATCTCACAAGGGGCTGTTCGATACTACCTTCAAGATTAAATCTTTATGGCATTTGAAGGATCTCCCGCCTGATTGGGACCTTTTGAGAGCAAAGACGGCAAAGTTTTGGGATGTCAGGAGACATGTTTCTTGCTTTTCCTACAATGAGATTGTTCCAACCTTTGAAGACTTCCGAGCATTGATTGGGGGTCAGAAATTGAGGCAATTTCAACACCTTTGGCCGGGGACTTGCCGGATCGTAAAGCTAGCATCTTTCCTGCAAATTTCTCTGAAAGAAGCCGAGGGGATGTTGATAGCTCCGGACAGGATTGACCTTTCCGATATTCCGGGCAGGTTTGGTTTTCCCGATATGGCTATGATCACAGTGGCTATGGGCGCTTTTGTCCTTGGTATGTTCTCATTTCTGTTTACTGTCGAGTTTGTTGGAGTTTACCATAGTGGCCTTTTGGACATGGTCAGGGACTGCAGGGCTGGAAAGGATATCGTCCCACTGATTTTGGGGGAGACATTACACGTCATTGACATGATGGCTAAGGGAGACCGTTTCATGAGGTCTGGGAGCCCAGCGGTGCTGACTTTATGGTTGCAGGAGAGGCTTGGGGTTTTGCCAGGGGCTGCGCCTACTCAGTGCCCTTGGGTGATTTCTCGAAGGGGCACACCTAGAGAGCAAGACCAGGGTAGCTGGGAGCTGATGATGGCTAGGTTGTCCACCTCGGACATTCACTAGTGGGTGCCTCATTGGAGACTACAGACTCGTCGGACATTTCAAGAGTCTTATGTAGTGAGAGTTCCCGGGTTTTCTCTGTCATCCTTCTACATTCCTTGCCTAGTGTCCAGGCAGTTTGGGACTTTACAGGAGCCTTTGGATGATTGGAAGGACATTAGTACCATGGAGGTAGCGCCTTTGAACATGAAGTATCCAGCCAGCTTCTTATTTTTCTCAAGGGCTTAGACATATACTATTTTCCCACCCAGGGCCATTCTCAAGAGCCGAAAGAGTACCATTTTGACCACGGCTTACTTGGACTGGTATGAGAGGGAGATGGGGGCGACTCAGGTCATTTTGGGAGAGAGGCGTCAGGCTTTATTAGGAGCAGATTGCGACTCGAGCAGGACTCTGAGAGAGGCTGAGGCTAAGGCGAGTCGCCATAACCAGTCGGGTGACTTTATCAGAGATATGGAGGCTCGTTATGAGAGGCTTTCTGAAGTCGCTCCCTTGACTGAGGCTCAGAGGGAGGAAGTGCGGACTCGTGCTCGTATTGAGAGAGCACTTATTGACACGGGTTTGGTGGAGGCTCCAGTGAGGATACCCGAGATTGGGATGAGGGAGACTGACATCCTAGACAAGAAGAGAAAGAACACTCGACGGGGTCGAGGTAAAGGGAAGAAGAACAAGGAAGACTCAGTGAATGACGACTGATAGATCTTTTCCTAGGATTCCCTTATTGCCATTTGCAAACACAATAGTTTATTAGGCATTTTATTGTATTTTAGATCTTTGTAGCAGGTTAGCAGAGTCAAGAGTAGACCGTGCTTGAACTCATCAAGAAGTCTTTTAACTTGTAATTAACAAAGATATGATCTTAGAAATTAATCAAGACACATTTCATGGAAATTTCAGATGTTTTATTGATTGCTTAGGACGCGTTTCATGGAAACTTGATTGCCCTTTATTTTTTATTGTTTAGACCGAACCATATATGGCTGCCTACGTTCCCCTTTTACAAGAAAGACTAAGGGGCTCAGGTCTTCGTAGTTCATTCTGGTGAACTATCGGGATTAGGTCTTTTGGCCTCTTTTTTTTTCTCTTTTTTTTTTCTTTTCTGTGCAGCCCTGTTTTTTGCCTAGACCGCCCTTTTTGGGTTTTTCAGCCTAGCTGGGCATTACTTTTTTTGCACTAAGATTTTTTTTTTTTTATGTGCAACCCTCGTTTTTGCCTAGACCGCCCTTTTTGGGTTTTTCAGCCTAGCTGGGTATTACTCTTTTGCACTAAGATTTTTCCTTTTTCTTTTTTTTTTTTTTTTTTTTTTCTTTCTTTTTTTTCTTTATTTTCAGACATAGTACCTTCGGAGCTTATCGCCGTTGACTGGGTGGACAAAGGGATTGCCGTCCAGGTCTGCTAGCTTCATTGCTCCTCCCGATAGTATCTTCTGCACCACATATGGGCCAATCCAAACGGGTTCCCATTTTCCTAAGGGGTTGTCTCTGGTAGGAGGCTTTACTTTCAGAACCAATTCACCTTCTTTGATGTCTCTGGTCTTGACCTTTTTGTCAAATGCTCTGCCCATTCGCCTCTGGTAGGCTCGGGTGTGTTCCATGGCTTTGAGCCTTCTTTCGTCGAGCAGGGCCAACTCATCATGCCGGCTACGTAGCCACTCTACTTCGTTGACACTGTTTTCTAGGAGGACCCTTAGTGATGGGATTTCCAACTCCATGGGCAACACTGCTTCCATCTCGTAGGTTAGGGCAAAAGGAGTTTCTCCCGTGGCTGTTCTGACAGACGTTCTGTAGCCCCAAAGTGCTAGGTGTATCTTTTCGGGCCAGTCACGACCACGGGTGGCCATTTTCCGGATGATCCGCTCGAGCGTCTTATTAGCAGCTTCCACGGCTCCATTATTCTGAGGTCTGTACGGGGATGATTTGTGGCGAGTGACTCTGAACTCTGACAGAAATCTATCACAGTCCCCTTCGAAGTGTGACCCGTTATCAGAAATGATCTCATTAGGCACCCCGTATCTGCACATTATGTTTTCTTTGACAAACTGGGCCACCTTCTTAGAAGTGAGGATTTTATAGGATTTCGCTTCTACCCACTTTGTGAAGTAGTTGACTACCACTAACACGAATTCGTGCCCATTGCTTCCTGTCGGGGCTATCTTCCCTATCACGTCAATACCCCAAGTTGCAAACGGCCAAGGAGTCGTCATGCAGTACAGGTCATGAGGCGGAAGGTGATTGAGATTGGCAAACCGTTGGCATTTGTCGCACTGTCAGACATGTTGAACACAGTCTGTCTCCATGGAAATCCAGTAATAACCCATCATGAGGATTACTTGCATCAGGGCTCTAGCATTCATATGAGGACCGCAGGGACCATTGTGGACCTCAGTCATCAACTCTCTGGCCCTTTCTTGGGTGACACACAGAAGGAGCGGCCCTTGGTACCGTTTCTTATACAGATCGTCCCCTAGAATGACATAGTGGGAAACTAAACGTTTTAGGGCTTGCAAGCTTTTGGCTTTGATGCCTTCCTTTGGCCTACCTTCTTCATCTCTAAAGGCTGACTCTCCATCTTTGAGGAACTAGTAAATCTGATTGTACCAGGGTTCCTTGATAGGCTCAGGTCCCAATTCTATTTTGCAACAGAAAGCCGGGGCTTCTCTTCTACCCACTCTGAAGGGTTTTATCGCCTTTCCCTCGGGGATCTCTAGCAGTGAGGCTAGAGTAGCTAAGGCATCTGCGAATCTGTTCTTATCTCTTGGCAGGTAATGGAAAGTCACTTCTCTGAACTGTCCAGTCAACTCCTCCATATAGGCATGATACTTTTGCAGGTTAGGATCCACAGTCTTCCACTTGTTGGAGACCTGATTGATGATCAGGGCTGAGTCTCCATAGACCTCGAGCTCCTTGACATTCCTCTCTAAGGCAGCTTCTAAACCAGCAATGCAGGCTTCATACTCAGCGACATTGTTCGTGGCAGGGAAGTTCAACTTGATGGCCATTGGCGTGTGCTCATCTTTCGGGTCGACCAGTAGCATTCCTATGCCATTTCCTCTTTTGTTAGCAGCCCCGTCATAGAAAAGCTGCCATCAATTCTCAGAATCGACTACAAAGATCCCTTCATCTGGGAATTGGGGTTCAGGCCCGCGGTCCTCATTACTGGGGAAGTTTGCCAGATGGTCTGACAATGCTTGACCCTTGATGGTCTTTCTTGTCACATAGTTGATGTCATACTCAGCTAAGAAGAAGGACCATTTTGCTAGACGCATCGATAGGGAAGGCTTGTCAAAGATATACTTGATGGGATCCATTTTCGAGACCAAGTTCACAGAGTGGGCTTGCATGTAATGCTTCAGCTTACCGACCACCCAGACCAGTCCTGCACAAGTCTTTTTGCACGCTGAATAATTGAGCTCACTCCCCTGTAGTTTCCGGCTGACAAAGTAAATGGCATTCTCTACCCGAGAGTCTTTCTTTTCCTGAGCAAGCATAGCCCCAACTGCCGTATCAGAGACAGTGAGATAGAGCAGAAGAGGTTTCTGTCTATGGAGGGGGCATAGCACCGGAAGATGTACTAAGTACGCCTTGATTTGGTCAAAGGCATCCTGGCATTCCTCGGTCCATTCTGTGTCTACATTCTTCTTCATGAGCTTGAAGATGGGCTCGCACATGGTAGTCAACTGGTTGACAAAACGACTGATATACTGCAGTTTGCCCATAAAGCTTTTGACTTCTGTCTGGGTTCAAGGTGGCCTCATGTCCACAATGGCCTTGATCTTTCGAGGATCAACTTCAATCCCTCTTTCTGTGACCATGTACCCAAGCAATTTTCCCCTTGTCACTCCGAAGGTGCATTTGGCAGGGTTTAGTCTCATGGAATGTTGTCTCAGCCTCTCAAAGAACTTTCGCAGGTCAACAAAGTGCTGCCTATCCTCACCTTTGGAGTGGATTATCATGTCGTCGATGTAGACCTTAATCTCCTTGTGGATCATGTCATGAAAAAGCGCAGTCGCTGCCCTCTGATAAGTAGCCGCGGCATTCTTAAGCCCAAATGGCATCACTGTATAGCAGTATGTCCCCCACGGTGTGGTGAAGGCTGTCTTTTCTTGGTCCTCCTCGGCCATCTTGATCTGGTTGTATCCTGCAAAGCCGTCAACAAAGGATTTGACTTCGTAGTTGGCAGTTGCGTCCACCAGGATGTCTATGTTTGGCAGGGGATAATCGTCTTTGGGGCTGGCTTTGTTCAGATCCCGGAAATCTACACAGCAGCGCACCTTCCCATTGGCCTTGGTTACAGTCACAATGTTGGATAACCATGTCGGATATTCGATGACTCTGATGAATCCTACCCGCAGTAGCTTCTCAATCTCTTCTTTGACCTGTAGAGACCACTCTGGCTTGATCTTTCTCAGCTTCTATTTTACTGGCTTAGCATCTGGTGCTAGAGGTATTTTGTGCTCCACTATCGAACTGTCTAGCCCCGACATATCCTTGTATGACCATGCAAAGACGTCCATGTATTCTTTGAGTAGATTAACCAGTCTGTCCCGTTCAACCCCCTGGAAGAAGTTTCCAATCTGTGTCTCTTTAGGTTCCTCGACAGTACCCAAGTTAACACTTGTCAAAACCTCCTCGGCAGCTTGAGCCCGATTTTCCTCTTTGTCTGTAACCTGCTTAAAGATTTCTTGGATGTATTGTTCATTTAGTGTGTTTGCATCTTGTTCAAATGATTCATTATTAACTGTTGTTAAGTTTTGAGTTAATTTATCATTTGTTAAGTTGGCAATAAGGGGATACTCAGAAAGATCTGTCATTTCATTCAAAGCAAGAGGAAAGATGACATTGGTTACATATTCATAATCCTCAGGCGTGAGGCCTTCGGATGACTCGGAGGACTGGAATTCAAAGACTCCTGACTCAACTGACTCTTGACCCTACTGACTCTGGACCCTACACTACTTATTGACTCAAAGTGTTTGACGCGGGTTGGACTGGGGTTTCACTCTTTCCTGCTTTTGCCCTGGGGAGTAGCAGTCTTGTCAGCGTTCTTCAGAAAGGTGGATACTTCAAACTGATCAAAAACTTGTCGGAAATCATTGGTAGGCCGGTACCTTGGGAAGATGGTGAGGGGAGCTAGAGTAGCCTGATGCAATCTCTCAGCGAGCTCGTCTGTGACAACTGGACTCATTGACTGGAGGGTCTGGCTCATCTTGTCAATACACTGCTGATAAGTTATCTTCTCTTTACTGATCTTTGATATCACAACCTTGTCAGTATAGCCAACGGGAGGGTTGGCCTGGATAATGCTGATGAAGTCTTCTTCAGGAGAGACTTTGATCCTTCCTTGATTGGCCACGTATTCTATAGGCTTTCTGTATTCTGCTTCCAAATCTGCTAGCTTTTCATTGAACTTCACGATGGCAACGAACTCAGAATGCTCTGCCTCAAGAGGGTCGATGACGACAGGAGTACCAGGCTGGACTGTGCTTTGGATGACCGGTTCTTTGGTAGGCTCTTTGGCATAACTGACGTAATAGTCAAACTTGCCTGAAGGTTCTCCCAGAGTTCCCACGCTCTTGTCCCCAGCTTCGTACCTCTCCTTTAATTTCTGTTGCATGGACTTCCTCTTCTTCTTTTTTCTCGAAGGAGCATCCTCATTAATCCAATCTTGATAGGCATCCTCCAAACAGCCATCACAATCACATACATCGTACCAGATGTGGGGTTTGGGTTGAACTGGGATGGCCCCTCCAACTACTTGGTCATTACCATTGTTGATTATCACATTGGCCATTTTGACATTGGGAAGTTGAGACTTGAAGATTTTGATGGGTTATTTGAGACCTCTGTGCCGACAAACTGCTGTCCCGGTGTTCTCACCCAAATTCTTTCTCACTGTGGGAAAGGGATAGGAGAGGTTTAAACTCGGGGTAGGTGTTTAGGCTGAAGGCTCAAGCAATATGGAGATTAAGAATCTTTCAGTTTACTTAAAATGGTGTCTTTTATTAATTTCTATTTGGTTGGAAAAGGGGTTCTGCCCTTCTTTTTCGCAACTACTCTAGATCCTGGATCAGTGGGTTCCGTCACTACGTCTATAAGCCCCTCGTATTCCACATGTATTTCGACCTCCCAGGGTGGACAGCCCTGGGCGAGGGTCCAATAGGGCACGCGGATCCCACCGACCGAGAGAGAAGAACGCTCCTAACGGGTCTAGCGGGTCATAGGAACTTTTAACGCATGAGCGATGTAGATTATAGTCAAGGCAATGCCGGGAAAGTCTCGTCTTTCAGCCTTAACGGAATTTCGGCAGAGTTTCGCTTGCGCGATTGACGTTTTGACTTTTCGGCAATGTCCGAGAAGATAATAATCATGGGTCGGGCGGTAAAAGCCGGATGACACAGTGTCACATTGAACTTCGCTGCGCGCATACGCTGTGCGTGAGTCAAAGTCGAAGTCAATGCCGGGTCAAGATCTTGCCAATTTTTCCTTGTCGGAATTTCGGCAGAGCTCTGCTTGTGCGAAAGATCTTTGGATTTTTGGCACGGACTTGGTCTCGACTCTTATGCATTCCGTGCGGGTCAAGGTCAAAGTCAATGCCGGAGTCAAGATTCTACCAATTTTTCCTTGTCGGAATTTCGGTAGAGCTCCACTTGCGCGAAAGATCTTGACTTCCGTTATGGACTAATGTTTGACCTTTATGGGGATATGCAATTGGGCTATATGACACGGACTAGACCAAAAACCAACCAAAAGTCACGGTTTTTTGAAACGTGTGACACGGACTGTGCATTGGTCGACACTGGCTGCCATGGGGAGTTTGGGGTGATTCCGTGCGCGTCTGGGAGCATCGTAAGGCTGTCCGTGACTGCAACTGAACAACCACCCCGGGTTTGAAGGACGTGCGTGCAAAGTGTACAGGATATATAAGGTGCGCGTAGTGTGCGGTCTCCTAAAAAATGTTCCTTTTTGAGTTAAAACAGAGATTTTCAGAAATGTGTTTTAAAAGGAATGATTTTTCGGGACGGGGGAAAAATGCAACAGTTAAGGCACGTAAATTTTCTGGAGCCTGGTCAGCTTTGAAACTTAATAGCCCAGAGCTGCCTAAGCTGCCAGATTAACCTCAAATTGGTGGAATTGCCAATGAAGGTGCCAAAATGGAATCCGAGGCAGATTAAGCCGTACGGCTGCATTGCTCAATTTTCCAGGTTCCAATCCTTTTCACTTTCAGGTTGCTCCCCAAACATTTTAGGCACTTTTCATCTCCAGAAGGCTTCCTGTTCAGTATATAGAGCATGCACAATTCCCAAGAACCAATATGCAATGCAAGGCGAAGAAAGAAAAAAGCAAGCACGAAAAATGGAATCCGCGACGGGAGGCTAACCTGCTCGAAAGAAAAAAGCTTTCTTTTTATCATTATTTTTTTTCGAAAAGAGATACCGGTACGTGGATTTGTTAAACCATAACTTATCCCCGGCTCGTTTTAGGAGGCGTTAAAGGGAAACTTAATGGTTTCCACCTATATACCGGGTATCGTTTTTTTTTTAATTTTAAAAACGAAAGCTTTCTCCTTTGGTTTTTCCCCAGCAGAGTCGCCAAACTGTGAATGTGGTGCCCAAATCTTTTTTGTGTTTTATTTGGATTCACTTGAGTTTGGAAACATCCGGTTTAATTTGAAAAAACGGAGTCGCCACGCCATTTTGATTTCCTCAAACCTTTGAAAAAAAGGAATTAGGGTCCGGAGGTTAAGTTACCCCTTGGGAAGAACGTTTGGCGTTCACCCAAGGTGCCTTGCCGAAGCAAGTCTCCCAAGATCCCATTTTTCGTGCTTGCTTGCGTGCTTTCTTGTGTGCATGTGTTGAAAAGAAGGGGGGGGGAATGTTCCAAGTTGTCTTCCGGACGTATAAACCATTTAGTTGGTTATCGCTCGGGATTCCTTGGATTTTTATGTGTTCGGGACTTTGATCCCGTCCTCATCTTGGACTTGTGATCATCACTATTTGACCTTGGGTCATGTGTGATCGAGAGAAGGACTCTCTCTTATGGTCCAAGAGTGAGGTTCTTTAGAAAGGAATATCCTTAACCCATCAATCCTACATCTTGAGACGATTGAGCTTATGTAGGGACTATTATACTCGTCTCAAGTGATAATCGGAGATATAGGGTTAAAGTCTTATTCATTTCTAAAGGGATTATAGCACCTTTAATGGAAGAAACGATGTAAAGATGGGATCTTTACATCGGTCCGCTCCAAAGGATGCATCAAGTACCAAAGAGGACTAGGGGAAGGGTATAAAGATTGGATCTTTATGCTCTTCCTATGCTTTTCGTGCCTTAGGAAGGTCACTAAGCAATCCTAGGAAAGAGAGATCCAACCATGAGGGACATGAAGGATGCATTCTAAACTAAAAATGACATTTCTAATGTAAAAGATGACATTTTGGGTGCAAAGGATGCTATTTGGATGTAAAGAAATGATTTTTAATGCAAAGGATGCAACTTTTATATGTAAAAATGATATTTCAAGTGCGAAGGATGCAACTTTAATGCAAAGGTAACATATTTAATGCAAATGATGCAACTTTATATGAAAAGATGTTATTTTGAGAGCAAAGGATGCTACTTTTCACATCACCATGTGAGAGATCCATCCTAGAACAAGCCTTTTTTGAGGTCTTATTTGTTCATCCTTGGGTTGGATCCTCCATGGATCCTATGTGATAGGGGAATAGAGGTAGGATGATTTACATGTTTAAAGAAGGAATCTTTAATAACAATATATCAAATACCAAGCAAGTATATAATGATATGGAAAGCAAGGAGCAATATATCACATATATTTCAAGAAAAAGGGGAGGAGAGGTTACCAATGGTGGTGTTCCTCTAGCTCCTTGAAGTTTGCCTAGGGAAGGACCAACTTTGGAAGGTTTTAAGGAGGAGGGAGGTGGTTTTTGGCACTCTCAACTTTCTGTAATTTCGTGATGGTATTTTGGCAGAATAACAATGCTTCCCAAAAACTCCTTCTTAATGAATAGAGGAGGTCTCTATTTATAGGCAGTCTGGCAACAGCTAATGAAGCCGTGCGGCGTGGAGTTCTTGGCTAATGCAGCCGTGCGGCATTATCCCTTATGACTCAGCATATTTCTAGAATCATGCAAGGTGGCCTTCTAGAAGGGCATTTCCACCGAAGGAATACGTGGAATTTTAATTCCTAGTAAGTCCTTCACCCCTCGGAAGGTTCGGAAAAGTTCTCGAATTGCCCCTGGACTTTAGGAAAGTCTGGGGAATTGCCGAGAAACTTAACCGGAAGGCATGAGCCAGATTTGGGTACTTACACCATCCTATGTGCATATTCCTGGTAAAGAGAGGTCGAAGCTTGACCCAAAGTCAAAACAATGTATCTTTCTCGGGTATGAAACAGGTGTGAAAGGATACAAGCTTTGGGATCCCAAGTCAAGCAAGGTGGTGATCAGTAGGAACGTGGTCTTTGATGAAAAGGCTATGTTGAAGTGTACTCAAGATGATAAAGAGAAGGTGCCAGAAAACAAAAGGAGCGAGAAGCAGGTTATTGAGGTGGAGTTACATGAGGATGAAACTGATACGGATCTCACTCTTCCGGATTCAGAGGTGACTACACAAGAAACTGAAGCGACTAGTACTTCAGCTGGGAGACCCAAGAGAGTAATCAAACCACCGGTCAGGTATGGGTTCGAAGACATGGCTTCATATGTTCTTGTTCTTAGTAGTGGAGACCCAAATACTTTAAGGAGGCAATAAATAGTCCGGAAAAGGATAAGTGGGTAACGGTTATGGCGGAGGAGATGGAGTCTTTGTACAAGAACGATACATGGGATTTGGTGGAGCTTCCTAAAGGGAAGCGTGCTATTGGTTGCAAGTGGGTTTTCAAGCGTAAAGAAGCGGTATCAGAAAAAGAGGGGGAAAAGTTCAAGGCTCGATTGGTAGCAAATGGTTACTCGCAGCGAGAGGGGGTGGATTATAATGAGATTTTTTCGCCTGTTGTGAGACATACTTCCATTCGGATTGTGTTGGGTCTTGTAGCGCATTATGATTTGGTGTTGGAACAAATGGATGTGAAAACTGCATTTCTACACAGTGAGTTGGATGAGCAGATTTTCATGGAGCAACCACATGGGTTCACGGAGCCCGGGCAGGAGCATTTGGTTTGTAAATTGAAGAAGTCACTTTATGGGCTCAAACAGTCTCCGAGGCAGTGGTACACGAGATTTGATTCCTACATGGTGAGTATTGGCTACAAGAGGTGTGAGTATGATTGCTGCGTTTATGTGAAGAGCCTTGATGATGGCTCATATATTTTTCTGCTACTTTACGTGGATGATATGCTTATCGCGGGTAGAAGCAAGAACAAGGTCAATCAGTTGAAGGCTTTGTTGAGTAAAGAGTTTTACATGAAGGATTTGGGGGAAGCCAAGAAGATTCTTGGGATGGAGATTCGCTGAGACAGGAAATCTAGGAGATTGTGGTTGTCTCAAGCCGGCTACGTGGAAAAGGTGTTGGAAAGGTTCAATATGCGGGATGCAAAACCTGTGAAGACACCATTGGCGAGTCATTTTAATTTATCTGCCTCAGATTCCCCGAGTTCGACTGAAGAAATTCAGAGTATGTCAAAGGTTCCCTATGCAAGCGCAGTGGGATGTCTCATGTATGCTATGGTTTGCACTAGGCCAGATTTGGCGCAAGCTATTAGTGTGGTTAGCAAGTATATGGCGAATCCGGGTAAACGGCATTGGGAAGCAGTTAAGTGGATTCTTAGATACTTGAAGGGCACTATGGGTTATGGCATCATGTTTGAAGGAAAGAGTGAGGAGCTTTCTGTTGTGAGGTATATAGATTCAGATTATGCGGGTGACTTGGATCGGAGGAGGTCGACTACGGGTTATGCGTTTACACTCGCAGGTGGACCCATATGTTGGAGGTCTATGATTTAGTCCATTATTGCATTATCTACAACGGAAGCAGAGTACATGGCAGCTGTTGAAGCTGCAAAGGAAGCCTTATGGCTTCAGGGCTTAGTCACGGAGTTGGGTATTCAGCTAGGTGGAGTGAAGTTGCGTTGTGATAGTCAAAGAGCGATTTTTCTGGCAAAAAATCATATTTATCATCAACAGACGAAACATATTGATGTTCGGTTTCACAAGATCCGGGAGTTGATTGATATGGGTGAGGTTGTGCTAGAGAAGGTTCACACCACGGAGAACGTTGCTGACATGTTGACAAAGCCGGTTACTACTGACAAGTTCAAGCATTGCTTGAATTTGTTGCACTTCTCTAGCTGTTAAAGATGGGATGGTTCGAGCATTGGTTCCTTATATCTTCTGTTGGGTTGGGTGAAAGCTCGCCAAGGTGGAGATTGTAGGATAGATGGCTCAACTTTTTGCTGGCGAGGCGAGCGCCCCACCTAGGCCGAGGCGGGCGCCTGGAAGGAAGTGCCTGGGGCCGTGGGGAGCAGCTTTGAGGCGGCCGTACGGAGTGGCCGAGGCGAGCGCCTGGAAGGCTGAGGCTGCGGCGTAGTTTGGCATCTCGCCAGGTGGGCGCCTGGGATGGCCGAGGTGGGCGCCTCGCGGCATCAGGGGGGTTTCTGGACTGACGGGCTTATTTATTTTTGGTCTTTGTTTGGGATAGGGTTTGTATCATATAAATACTGATTGTAATCCTATGTAACAAGGAGAGATCATTGCACATATTAATAAAGAGGCGGCATAGTTCAACCCCAAAACATTACATCTCTTTCTCTTTTGATTTCCCAATTGCTTGTGTGTGTGTATTTGGTTTTGTCAATTAGCTTCAGTTGCGATTGCACAACACTTGTTTTAGTATTTTAATCTTTATTTTCACTTATTTGAATTTGTTTCTGTAAAACAATTTTTAATAGTGAAAACTTTTTGGGCTTAAAGTCTTGTTTGCTGGGGTAGAACCAGTAAATGTTTATTTCTGTGTGTTATTTTATTTTATTCCGCTGCGTATTGGTGGATGTGTGAACAGTTGTAACTCACATCTGTACTCACATCCATATTCTGTTGTGTTGACTTGAATTTCTAGCTACACAAAACTTTCATTTGGTATCAGAGCCAACTCTCGATATATTATTGAGTGTTGATCCAGAAAGTGTAGTCATAATGAAATGTCAAAATCATCAAAACAAGCATCCAGTCTTGGATGGCACCAATTATTATTTTTGGAAGTCTAAAATGCGTAACTACATCGAATCAATTGATGAAAGAGCGTGGATGTGTATACTTTTGCTTGGCAACCTCCCACTGTGGAGAAAAAGCATGCATCAGGTATTGGTGAAACTATTTTTGAAAGAAAACCTGAGGAAAGATGGACCCTTGATGAAATCACCTCTGCAAATTATAATTCTAAAGCAATGGGTGCTATTTCTAGCCATGTTTCTGGAAATATGTACAAGCTTATCACCAATGAGTGTATTGCTAAGAATGCTTGGGATATCTTACAGATGCAATGTGAGGGGATTCCAAGTGTTAAATCAACTAGACTTAGGATATTGATGGATAGATTTGAAATACTAAGAATGGAAGAGATAGAAGGTATTGTCTTCTATGCTGCTAAGATCCATGAAATCTCCAATGAATGCACTAGCCCAGGAGAGTCAATTTCAAATGCTAGATTAGTCAGCAAATTCTTAAGGACTTTGCCTGAAAGGTTTAATATCAAGGTTGCTGTCATTGATGAAACTCATGACACCAACACTATCGGTTTGGACAAAATTGTTGGAGTCCTAATTGTTTTTGAGCTCAATCTTGAAGCTCAACAAAAGAACAAGGCAATAAGTATTGCCCTTAAAAGTTCTGCAGCTATTCCAAAGGAAATAGCTGACCTTTCCTCTTAAATTGATGGGTCTAATCTCGAGGAAGATGATGTTGCTGTAATCACCAAGAATTCAATTATATTCTGAATAACAAAAGGAGAAACGATGTTCCTAGAAAAGCCTCTCATGATTTAGAGAAACAAGAAAATAATCCTCATGAGGGGTTCAAAAAGAAAAGTTTTGATAACAAAAAATCTCTCGAATTTGTGCAATATATGGCATGTCGTGGATACGGTCACTTTGCTAATGAGTGTGCTAACACTTAAGAAACGGGAAATGAGTTACACTACTTCTTCGAGTGTTAGTGAGGATGATGAAGTATTTGCTAACATCTCTGCATTTGAATCTTCATCTGTTTGTTTTAATGCCTACACTGAAGATACAAATGAAGAAGTATTTTCTGAAGCTGATTCAGATCTGGAGACGGATGTGGATACAGATGTGTACACATCCGACTCACATCCGAGCAGACATTCAATTGTTTCTCTATAAAAGGAGATTCTGATGATAAAGGTCATGACATCCCCTATGAAGAACTCTTTGAGACCTATAAGGAACTAAATGCTGATTGGATGAAAAGTATGGATAAGATTGAGGTAATGGCCATGGTAAACAAAGTTCTCACTGAAAAACTTTATGTGTGTGAAAATGAGAATGCTAAGCTTTCAAAAGAGAATGACAATCAAAAGGATTCTATTGCTAAACTTGAGATTCTAGTAAGTAAGAAAGAAGTTGAACTTGAAAAGGTTAAAACTGATTTTGAGAAAGCTGAGAGTACTCTAACCAAGTTGAACACCGGAAAAATGAAACTTGATGAAGCTTTGTCTCTTGGTAATACTGGAAAATCAGGTTTAGGTTTTGGTAATTTCAAATTTGTTAAAGAGAGTGATAAGGGTTCAAAATCTATAGAAAAACCAATTTTGACTCACAAAAAACCTAGGAGAAGGCATTACATATGTCATTATTGCCTTGCTCATGGGCATATTCGCCCTTTATTTTTCAAGATGAAAGCTGATAAGAAAGTAGGATGTTTGATTCAGTCTCAGATGTGTGACAAGATGTATAGTCAGATGTATACACATCCTAGCACACATCCGAGAACACATCCACAGGTTCACCACCATGAGACTGTTAAAACCCAGTGGGTTGAAAAGCCCAAAGTAATCTGTAATGTTGTCTACTCTTCCCTCAAGAGTAGTGTCTCTGGATCTTGGTTTTTTGATAGTGGGTACTCTAGGCACATGACAGGTAACCAAGATATTTTGACAGAATACACATCTATCAATGGTGGTAAGGTAAACTTTGGTGGTGGGGCAAAGGATAAATAATTGGTAAGGGAACCTTAGCTATTAAAGGTCTCCCAAAACTTCACAATGCATATCATGTGGAGGGTCTTAGGACTAATCTCATTAGTATAAGTCAGTTATGTGATGATGACTTATATGTGAAGTTTGATAAGAAGATATGTGAGGTGTTTGATGAGTCTAACACATGTGTCCTCACTGGTCTAAGATCATCTGACAATTGTTACATGTTTTGTGATAATGTGTCTTGTTTAAGTTTTTCTGATGTTGTATTTGATGATACACTTGATCTTAATCTCAAAACTGCCGAGGATGATGTTTCAGGTTATCAACTGGAGTGGAAATCTACTGATACAAGAGATGAAGATACGAAAAGCACTGCAAAGGAAAAATAGGTAGATGTGAGTCCAGATGTGCAGAAGGATGTGTCTACAGATGTGAACACAACCATTTCCACATCTGAACACACATCCACACAAAGAACTGAGTCTGTACACAATTATTTAGATTCATAGGGAGAAGCTATTTCTGAAAGAGATCATGTTGGGTTTGTTGATAGATCAGATGACATTTTGTCCAGAATTCAGAAAAATCACCCCACTTTTCAAGTGGTTGGTGAAATGCATGATCAAAGGCAAACCAAAAGGAATGAGAAGGTAAATCACAGTTATTTGGATGATTTATGGACTCATACATTCTTATACTCCAAGGTATGTTGTTACTGCTTTGTGTCTAACATAGTGGGATACATTGACTTAGACTGGGCAGACAATTTTGATGATAAAAACATTTGTGTTCGATGTTCCTACCTTGGTAACATCCTTGATTCCTGGTATAGAAGGAGAAAAAGTTATGTCTCCTTGTTCATAGCTGAGGCTAAATATGTTGCCCTTGGAAGTTTTTATCCTCTGTGAAATTGTCTATGGCTTAGAACAAGTGAGGCGAAACTCACAAGGTGAGACAAAACTCACAAGTGTTATCCTTAGTGTTAGCCACACTAACAACAACACATACACCAATTCTAGAAAAACACAAATAAATAGAAATAAATCTAATTTGCAGCGGAAGAATTAAAACAATACACAAGAATATAATTTTTATCAAGTTATATAAATATAACTTGATGGGTACCAGGAGGGCAAGACCTTTCTATTAATAATATGAATTCAATATAAGGTCGAAGAAGTTCCTTAATGATAAACAATCATTAACATAAGGAACAACATGTAAAATAACTCTCTCTGAAAATGAACACTCAAAACCTCACAAAAATATAAAAATCTATATGAAATTCTCGAGTGTCGGATTGAGTGTTGCCGACACTTGAATGGCAACACTTGAGAGCAGAATTCTATTTCTTGTGCAGATTTGCATTTTCTGAATTGGATGATCTTCAATGAAGATCCACTGCACTATTTATAGGCCACAAAGTCTTGGAGCCTACTCAAAATGATCAGCAACAGTCTTGGATTTTGTTTCCTCCAATTTAGCCCACTCGCCTCATTTGTAGGAGACTAGGTCTTCTCTTGCTTCTCTTGCTTGTACCTCTCAGCTCTAGATGTCTTGTACTCTGACTTGTTCTCCTCCTGAATAGCTGAATAAAATCTCTTTTTGCTTGGTCATTAATTAAACAAATAAACACATGTTTATTTGTTAATTTTTCTCCTCTTCTTCGTGAATCACGCCTAGACAGTTTCTGTTGATCTTTTCAAGCTCATTTTAAGCAGACTAACTCCTGTTATTTAAACATTAATTTCCACATTTTTATTTGTGAAAAATACAATAACTATTTCAGTGTTGCCAAATCCAAATGGCAACACTTGTGGCAACACCAGTGGCAACACTGGTTTGCAACACTTGGGACAACATTCATGGCAACACATGATCTTAACATTAACACTCTGTTACTTTGGATGAATCTGATGTTAAAGAATTATGGTTTAAATAGAAAAATTCATACTATATTCTTTGATAAAAAGAGTTTCCTAGACATATCAAAGATCTCTGTCCAATACTCCAGAACCAAACATCTAGACATTAGACATCAATTCATTAGGGATCTTGTTGAACAAAAAAATGTGTGTCTAGAATTTATTGATATTGAAAATCAGTTGGCTTATATATTTACCAAGGCAATAGATCATGAGAGACTTTCCTCCCTAAGGAAGTCTCTTGGCTTGTGTGCTGTTTGAGGATGTGGGCACCCACAGATGTGCACACATCCAGTTACACATCTGTATATTAAAAAAAATGAAAAAAATCAAAAATTTCATGCATTAGCACGGTCAATCTCAGTGTGGTCACTTGTTTGTTTACATATTTGACACGACTTGTTACATGATTGTGAGCACTTCCTGTTCACGTTGTCTTTTGATAACTTGATGTAATCTTTCTAGATATCTCACAGTGGGTGCCTTATTCGCAAGAGAAACTGCTGCTTCACCCATCTATGTATGAAGCCAATCTAGTGTGATCAAGTGATCCTCAAGATAATAGTTTGAAATCAAACTTGAAAAGATCACTGGACAAAGGGCTATCTTTGGGTAATAAGAAAAGTGAAAGCTACTCAATATGCATTTTATTCATAATAAAAAATGGGTGGATGCATTCTAGAGGCTGTGCAGATTGGATTATTGCTCATTGACTTCTTGTGACAAGTTGTGCCCCCAAATGTGACTTACATCCTATACCACATATCTACTGAGATTTGAACCATCACTTGTGTGTATAGCATCATTTTAGTCATTCTGCATGTTTAGGTCATTGTTAGGTGCCCGGTAATATATCTGTTTACTTATTTTCAATATTTATAAATTTTTGATTTAACATGTTTTTGATTAACAATATCCCTCGTAAAGTGTTTTCTAGGTCAAGCTTGTAAAGGAGAATTATTGTGTATTATTTCAAAGGGTAAATGTGAAAATGATATATCACGGATATATTATTGTTATTATAGGATGTGGATAGAATTTTGATTGTGATTTAATCCCGATTTTTTTTGCTGATTATCCGTGCAAATTTCAAGGGCCAAGGATATGAATTGCTTCCTATCATTGTTTGGCTGCCCAAGCTAAGGTACGTGTCACCCTAGGTCTGTATATCCTTACTTGTAAAGGAAAGGGGGAGTTGTGTGTTTAATTAGAAATCTCATCTGTCTCATTACTCTCTGTCCCTCTCCTTGTTCTGCAACACAAATACACACCATATTGTTCTCTCTAATCCTTGATTGCAGAGAAAGAATCCCTTTGGTTTTTGCTCCTTTCATTCTTATGAAATTCCAGTTGCGACCCTAGATGTGAGTACAGATGTGCGCACATCTGCACCTACATCTGAGGTTCCAATCTCAATTGCTGCTCAACTAGAGGCACTTGATGCCCAAATCCTGGTTTTCTGAAGGCCACATTACAGCATTTTCAAGCTCAAGTTGCTGCATCTCAGATTTATATTGATAATTCTCTTTTTACCTTGATGACTACAATTTTTGGTCAAAAAGGGGGAGATGAATCTGACATAGGGAGAGCTAATATGGTTAGCAACAAAGGCAGAATCTGTTGTGGTAGAAAATTCAGGTGGTACTAATTTTGTTGAACTGCAAGTTTAATATAACATGTTTCTATGCAAGTCTATGTGTGGATGTGTTTACACATCTTGACACACATCTGAATTAGGGGGAGTTCATGTGGTGATCAGGTTACTATGCTTTAAATGTCTAAATCTTTGTTTTGACTAGAAAGTCTAAAATAGGGGGAGATTGAAAGAGTTAGAATCCTTGGAGGATTTGGACTCTTGAAATCGTGTAAGTATTTTAGGTAATTTAGATTTTTGACTTTCTTTTAAAGATTTAGATACCGGGCAGGTAATGACTTTTATTGTTTATATCTTTTATTCTTTGTAGATACTATTTAGATCAGAAAGCCATAAATCAGGGGGAGATTGAAAGAGTAAGATTAGTACTCTATGATTTTGTCAAAATATATTTTCCAAACTTAAAAGATTTATGTCTTTCTTTTAGATTGATTTTTCAATTAAAAAGATTTTCCTAGTCAAAGTAGGATTGTATCAATCTTGATTATGGAATCTTGGAGATTGAAAGAGTGAGATATTAGGGAATATTTACTTTCCTAATTCAATTCCAATTGGTAAGTTTTGGTAAGTTGATTTTATGACTTTCTTGCAAAGATTTATATTGCTTTTTGGAAAAGGACATTGTTAATATGTAAATATCTTTTATTTATGTAAATATATTTAGTCTAGGACTAACCTTCTAACAAATCTCTTTCCTTGTGAGTCTCAATCTTATGTTTCCTTGTAGGAGTTGGATTGCATCAAATAAGGAAGAGTTGAATTGATTGAAGGACTTCTCAAAGGTGCATATAAATACAAGACAATGTCACATTGAGAAGACACAGTTTTTTAGAGAATTCTTTGGAAGACTATTTCTTTTGTTCTTCACGGATTCGATAATCACTTTTAGGTTGTGAGTAAGGTTGTGCCTTACATCCGAACTCACATCTAGTTTTCATACAAGTTCTTTGTTCTACTTCTGTTTAGAATAGGTTCTCCTTGGGAAAGGAAGAGTGTTCTTTGTTTAGAAGTTGGTTAGAACTTGTTTTAGTATTTTAATCTTTTTTTTTCACTTATTCGATTTTGTTTCTGTAAAACAGTTTTTAATAGTGAAAAACTTTTTGGGCTTAAAGCCTTGTTTGATGGGGTAGAACCAGTAAACGTTTATTTCTGTGTGTTATTTTATTTTATTCCATTGCGTATTGGTGGATGTGTGAACAGTTGTAACTCACATCTGTACTCACATCCGTGTTCTGTTGTGTTGACTTAAATTTCTAGCTACACAAAACTTTCATTTGGTATCAGAGCCAACTCTCGATATATTATTGATTGTTGATCCAGAAAGTGTAGTCATAATGGAATGTCAAAATCATCAAAACAAGCATCCAGACTTGGATGGCACCAATTATTCTTTTAGGAAGTCTAAAATGCATAACTACATCAAATCAATTGATGAAAGAGCGTGGATGTGTATACTTGAATTCCTAGCTACACAAAACTTTCACGTTTCCCATATGTAGCGCACCAAAAGAAATTCATAATAATCCATTGCATTTCCCTAATAATGCATGTAGGTGGATCCATCAAAGATAAATAATAGATGGGAATAGCTAGCAAACATGATTTAATAAGCATTAGCTTTGCACCAAAAGAGAGGAATTTTCCTTGCCAAGTTGCTAGAAGATCCTCCATCTTACGAAGGATACGGTGTTAAAATGTTTGAAAAGTCAAATGAAACTATCATTAAGAGATGTAAGGAGTACCAAGAATTCCTTTTTCTTAAGTCTCAATAAGACTTTTTGTTGAGTCTCAATAAGACTATAACTAGGATCTCTTCCGGTGCAAAATGCAAGTTAGATGAGTAGTACCCAAGATTTTATCAAACCAAAGCTCCAATACCATGTACAGTTATTGACTCATCTAAAAGATTAAACTATTAGATATTGATATGTATATCAAGCTTTTACAAAACTCATGTAGGGAGTTTTCTCGGTTAGTAAATGGCTTTGAACTAACATAGAGCATTTGAATTCATATGTTCGTACGAAATTTTTACTTATAATACCCCATTTTTATGTTCAAAGTGAGATTCTTGTTTGTTATGTCCTCCTGAGTACTACTTGACCAACCAGTTGACTAACAAGAGCGATGTCTATATCTTTGGAGTGGTCTTATTAGAACTCTTAACTGCAAGAGCACCAATCAGATGAATGGCCTAAAATGAGTTAAGTGGTGAGAGAGATTGAGAATAGTTAAAACCGAAATTATGAAGGAGAAAATAATTCTTATTTCCCTTAGAGAATACAATTGTTTACATCCTATATATATACACAAGTGTCATACTTGGAAAAGGATTCTAATGCTAATCATATATTCTACTTTCCTACTTGGAGAAGAACTCTTCCTAATTTACAAACATCACATAAGGAAACAAGATTTACAAGGAAACGGAAAAGATATTGACAAAGATATTTTGTCAATATCTCAACACCCCCCTCAAGTTGGAGTGTGTAGGTCACAAACGCCCAACTTGCCAAGAAGATTGAGAAACTTTCGAATACCCAATCAACCAATTGTTCGGATGTGTGAATATCAACCAATTGTTCGGATGTGTGAATATACCGAGTTGTAAGAACACCTGTTCGAACAACATCACACACAAGATGACAGTCAACTTCGATATGCTTTGTGCGTTCATGATGGACTGGATTCTGTGTCATATGTAGAGCAGATTGACTATCATAGAGAAGAGGCACCGGAGAGTCTTGTTTAATTTCAAAGGACTGAAGAAGACCAAGTAACCATTTGAGCTCACACGTGGCACTAGATATAGATCAATATTCTGCCTCAAGCCGAAGAGGGAGAGATCGTATCTTGCTTCTTTGTCTTCCATGAGATCGGTGAGTCACCAAGAAAAATAAAATAGGCAGTGAGAGAACATCACGTGATGGGACAACTAGCCCAATCAGAATCACAGTAGGCTCGCAGTTGTAAAATGGAGGATGTTTTCAAGAGAATTTCTTGTCCAGAATGTGCTTTCAAATAACGAACCACACGTAGAGCAGTAGTCCAATGAGCAATCTTGGGTTTGGTCATAAATTGTGCAAGAATATGCATACTATAGGACAACTCCGGGAGTGTAATGGTGAGATAGATGAGACGCCCTACAAGATGCCGGTAAGGCTCAGGATCATGCAAATCCCTGCCTTCAGTCAAGGGCAAACGGTGATTTTGTTTAATGGGTGTAAGGGGAGGACGAGCACCAAGAAGTCCTGTCTCAGAAAGAATATCAAGGGCATATTTTCGTTGAGAAAGAAAAATGCCGACTGGATGTGTAGCTACTTCAAGGCCCAAAAAATACTTAAGACGCCCCAAGTCTTTCATATGAAAGCAGTTACTGAGATATGCCTTGAAGCGTAGAATTACCTCATGATCATTACCACCAATGACTAAATCATTCACGTACACAAGGACGTGTATCTCAGCAGCGGAAGTGGTGTAAGAGAAGAGAGAATAATCAGAATAAGATTGACAGAAGCCATATTTCTTTAAGGCAGTTGACAATTTTTCAAACTAACAATGAAGAGCTTGACGTAAACCATATGGTGATTTCTTGAGCTTGCATACCTTTCCTGAGGAAGAAGCATGATGGACCAAAGGTACCTTCATATAGACATCTTCACTAAGATCACCATGAAGGAATGCATAGTGAACATCTATTTGATGAAGTTCCCACCCACGAACTGTAGCAATGGATAGAAAGACTCGAACAGTGACCATCTTGATTGTTGGTGCAAAAGTTTCTTTGAAATCCACACCTTCAACTTGGCGGTTCCCCAATATGATCAAGTGAGCTTTGTGACGTTCAACTGATCCATCCGCATTATACTTAATCTTATAAACCCATTTGTTTCCAATCACCTTCTTGTCAATGGGAGTATCTACTAATTCCCACGTACCATTCTGATCAAGAGCAGCAAGTTCTTTGTTCATGGCCTCCCACCAATGGGGATATGTAACTGCTTCCCCAAAATGCTTAGGTTCATATCCTGAGTCAACATCAGCCAAGAAACAACGATGTTCCATAGAAAATTTAGTGCAACTAACAAAGTGTGATAAAGGATAGCGAGTACCTGAAGATTTCTTTTGGACAGGCGAACTGTACGGGGAGGGGACTTGTGCGGTGTGAGCCTTGCCCAACTCATATTCAGTTGATAGATACTTTGAAGAGGGAATCCTAGCTCTCTGACCTCGACCCAAAGTCTCTGCTGTAGATTGTTCAGCCTTCTGTAATGGATCAGAAGTGTGTTCGGGCCTCTGATCAGAATCTGTAACCGGTTGTGCGAGAACTTGTACAGCGGGTTGTTCAAACAACTGTTCAGGCTGTGCATCAGGTTATTCAAACAACTGGTCAGACAACTGTTCAGGCAGCTGATTGCCCTTATGAACATTGTCTTCTTCATTGGCAACTTCATCTGTAGACGCACAAAGGAATATGTCTGAATCTGTATAGGATTTTTCTGGATCAGTCCAATCACTAGCAAAGGGAAACTCCTTTTCCATAAAGACAACATCTCGAGAAATGAGCATTTTATGCTCATCAAGATCATACACTAACCAACCTTTCTTCCCAAAAGGATAACCCAAAAAGACACATCGTCTGCTTCGACTAGCAAATTTATCATTATCTCTTAGAGAGTAATGGACATAACAAAGAGAACCAAAAACCTTAATGTGTTTGTAGGAAGGGGGTTTTCCAAAAAGAATTTCATAGAGGGGTTTTACATTTAACAATTTCGAAGGGGTACGATTAATAAGGTGCCCTGCTGCTAATACACACTCCTCCCAAAATTTCACCGGTAATTTTGCTTGAAACATTAAAGCACGAGACACATTCAAGATATGTCTATGCTTCCTCTCCACCCTTCCATTTTGTTGGGACGTACGAATGCAAGTGGTGTGATGCTCAATGCCATTTTCAATAAAATATTTTTCTAAGCAAGTAAATTCCGTCCCATTGTCACTCCTAATTTCTTGACATGTTTATTAAATTGTAGTTCGAACATGACAAGAATTTTTTTCAAGATTTGAGAAACATCACTTTTGGACTTAACCAAGTATACCCACACGACATGAGAACAATCGTCTACAATGGTAAAAAAAAATAAACGGCTCCACACATTACAGGCTTTCGGTAATCACCCCAAATATCACAATGAATTAAATTAAAAATTTCAATAGAGTTATTGATACTAAGCAAAAACTTGTCTCTACTTTATTTAGCTTGGCAACAAATCCCACAAACGTCTTTATTAATACTACTACAATTAATAAAAGGTAATAAACCAACCACTTTACTTGATGGATGACCAAGTCGTTACTGCCACAACTGATAACTTCCAGATTCTTTGATGTTGTAAGCTTGCGTCCCTGTTGGTCCCCTCAAGTAGTATAACCCCCCGTCTTGATCACCCGTTCCAATCAAAATCTTAATGGCTTGGTCCTGTACAACACACAATTTGTTAGAAAAGTGCACTATATGATTGGAATCATTAAAGTAATTGAGAGATAGATAAGAGATTGCAGTTGAATGTGGGGGCATATAAAACGTTTCTCAAACGCAGATGTGATCCGATGGCAACATCTCCTTCTTTCATGGCGATCATATATCTTCTATTGGGCAAACCTATGTGATTAGCCTCAATCTGTCGTACATTTTTCAGCAGAGCAATATTGCCTGTTATATGTCGAATAGCTCCACTATCAACAAGCCACAACTCATTATTTGTCTTACCATTCATTCTTCCAGTTGTGCGGTCAGTAGTGCGATCAGTTGTCTGCACATGTGTCTTCACATACTCCTTGAAGTGAGTCCATTGTTCAGGCATGAATCCCAGCAAGCCAACCATATCCTCATCTGTCATTCCAGCATCTCCCTCTCCGCTGGTATGCACCGTGTTGACTCGTGGGTTGAATGTGCTTGAGCTTCTTCCCGTAGCCGAAGTATTTTTGCCTCGCCCCTTCGTGTTCCTCAAGCGCTGTTCTCCCCACCATTCTGGATACCCCACCAGCCTGTAGCATGTATCTGCATCATGTCCCTTCTTCTTGCAGCGAGAACAAACAATTCTACTCCCCTCCTTTCTTTCCATCCATAAACCAGTTGTGCGATCAGTTGTGCGCACACCTCTTCCCACAACTGTCTGAACAACAAAGCTGGCAGGTGCGGGATAATCTTCATGTAGGCTGCCCCGAACTCTTTCTTCTCATGCAACCATGGAATATGCCTTATTAACACTAGGCAAGGGTTCTGTGTTTAATATGGAGGACTTCACATTCTCAAACTTTGGTGTACAAGCCCCATAATGAATTAATGAACCCTCTTGTCTTCATGTCGTTAGGCTAGCTTTGTGCTGATATTGCACCTGCACCCCGCACATGAGCAAGTTAGGAGTGCGTCAAAGTCATTCAGCTCATCTCACAGTTTCTTCACATGACCAAAATAGGCCGCCACACTTTCACTTTTCTGTTGTTTGCAGTTTTTAAAATCCGCCTTCAATTGTTGAACCCTTGGTTCATTTCCAAGTGAAAACCTCTCCCGCAAATCATCCTACAACGTCTTTGCATCTTCCACATATCTTACCGTGGAACAAAGGCTTGGCTCAATGGTGTTAAAGATCCATGAAACAACCATTGAGTTCACCGTTTGCCAATGTTCCAATTCATCTTCCATGATGGGTTTTTCAATGGTTCCATCAATGAAGGCTATTTTTGTTTTAGCCCTCAATGACCCCTTGAAAACCCTAGCCCATTCTTCATAATTCTCTCCCTTTAATTGAACATGGATGTGAATCATTCCCGGATTGTCACTTATCGAAAGAAAGTATGGAGATCGCCTCTCATCCATGGCTTTCTGAAATTACCCAGATCGCGCGTGGACTGCGGCGAGCGGTTCTTTCGAATGGACTTTACTTGGAAAAGAGAGTCGCCACGCCGTTTTGTATTATGAGCCCAAACTTTGAAAATGGCTTTGAAAACAAGGTCATTTTTATTGGTAGCAAAAACTTGGAAAAGGCTTTGAAAATGAGACGTTTTGATTGGCAGCCAAAACTTTACAAAAGGCTTTTAGGACCAGAGATTGTTAGGTTCGTAGGTCACGTTACATTTCGGGAAGAGTATATTGAGATCACCCAAAATGCCTCGTATGACGAGTCTTTCTACCTTTCTCGAAAAGTATGCGTGTGTGTGTTCGTGTTACTTTTGAAAATGAGCTTGAATGACAAGCTTTAATCTTGGTTTGAATGACAAACGTTGATTTTGGTAAAAAAAGAGCGTTTGAATGACAAACGTCGATTTTGAGTTTAAAATGAGCGTTTGCGTGCAAACGTCGGTTTTGAGACGGAAATGAGCGTTTGAATGTCAAACGTCGGTTTTGAGACGGAAATGAGCGTTCGCGTGGCAAACGTCGGTTTTAAGTTTGAAAAGGAGTTCGAATGACGAACTTTTGGTTTTGAACCGGGCATTACGATGTTACCCATTTTGATGAAAATGATGGCAAATAGAAGACGATCAACAAGTCAGTTTGTGACTCGGATGTTTAAAGTAAATGCGATCAACAAACCGAACGGTTTGGACTGTAAATGACAATATTGAATTGACAGTATCAACGAACCAAACGGTTCGGACTGTAAAAGTGCGATCGACGAGCCAAACAACTCGGACTGTAAAAGTGCGATCGACGAGCCAAACGACTCGTATTTGTAAAGATGCGATCGATGAGCCAAACGACTCGGACTTGTAAAGTGCGTAAAGTAAGTGCGATATCAACGGATCAAACGATTCGGACTTGTAAATGACGATCATGAATCAAACGGTTCGGATGGTAAAGTGCGAATCAACGGATCGAACGATCCGGACAGTAAATGACATAAAAGTAAAAATGGGACTGGAATGCCATTTTAACCCAAAATTACTTCTCTTATGGGAGAGAAGATGATTAGGGACTAAAATGTATCGAGTTCTGTAGACGGCGTTACGTCTACATTTTGAGAGTGAGAGTTTACCAAATTTGGTGTTGACTCTTTGACTCGGGAGGACGTATACGGGATACGAAAAGGTGTTTGAAAGGTGTTTCGGAAGTGTTTGGGTAGAGTTTCCCATTTTATTTGGTGTTTAGGAACCTAGGGATTTGGGCAGCGTTTCGACTTGGGTCGGTTTAGCTTGTGTCAGAATCCACCGACGAGTAGCACGAGGGCCCCCGAAGAGTAGAGAATTCCTCCGACGAGTAGCACGAGGGCCCCTGGAGAATGGAAGAAGGCAAGCCTTGTTGCTTGGGGTGGAGAGGGGAGGAAAATGGTGTATGATTTATGAAAGGGGAGGGTAGTATTTATAGGAGGGGAAACTTGCGGAAGGAGTAATTTTTTAGCCTGGTGGGTTACTTTGCTTAGCCTGGTTGTTTTCCCCTGTAAAACAGTCCGGCCGGACTAAACCTCAATTTGGGGGCATTTCGGTCATTTGACCTTGAAATTGATTGAATTTGCCACGTTGTTTAAATCCGTAAAATAGTCCGGTCGGACAGTTCTTCAAATTGGCTATTTTCCTGATTTAACTAGCTATATGCGTAGACCTCGTTCTTGCGTTCGATTTGATATGTGGTGGGCCCAAAACGGAATTCGTATGAGGGAGTTATGACCTCTGGAAGGTCGAGATGCTCGAAAATGGCAAATCAAATCCCGGAAGACCCCGAAAAGTGCGTTTTTCGGGGAAAGCCATACTTTTACGTGTGATAACATGTGTTGAGTACGCTTTGACGTCGGGATGCATGGGGCAGTCCCAGGATGTCTCGTTGACTTGAGAACGGGGAGCTTAACGTGTCCCGGTTAACTTTTAACGGATTTTGACGATCCGGATTTGGGTACTTACAGTTAGCCCCTCGGCGACGTCACTTTCGAAGGAAGTGGGGTCATCGAAAAAGATAAGGATCCCAAATCGGGGAGATGCCTTATGGAGAGACCTGGATGGTCAAATGGATGGACCCTTAGCAAAAGGATTCCTACGTATCCCGAGCGGGAATCAAGCCGATCGTAGTTCACGGGTGTGAGGGAAATTCGTAGGGGCCTCGACCTGTGGGGAATGATTAGGAGGAGTTCTTCCTGATTGAGATTGTTTTGAAGGCATCTAAACCTGAGGTAATGAGGGCGTGGTGGCACCTTTGGCCGAATTGTTGAAACTTTTGAGGGCGTGTGGCGCCTCAGACCGAGATTACTTGAAACTTTTGAGGGCATGTGGCGCCTCAGACCGAGATTACTTGAAACCTTCGAGGGCATGTGGTGCCTCAGACCGAGATTACTTGAAACTTTCGAGGGCGTGTGGCACCTCAGACCGAGGTTACTTGAAACTTTTGAGGGTGTGTGGCGCCTCAGACCGAGATTACTTGAAACTTTCGAGGGCGTGTGGCACCTCAGACCGAGATTAATTGAAACTTTTGAGGGTGTGTGGCACCTCAGACCGAGATTACTTGAAACTTTCGAGGGCGTGTGGCACCTCAGACCGAGATTACTGAAACTTTTGAGGGCGTGTGGCGCCTCAGACCGAGATTACTGAAACTTTCAAGGGCATGTGGCGCCTCAGAACGAGATTACTGAAACTTTCGAGGGTGTGTGGCGCCTCAAACCGAGATTACTAAAACTTTCAAGGGCGTGTGGCGCCTCAGACTGAAGTTGATGAAATATTTGAGGGCGTGTGGTGCCTCAGACCGAAGTTGATGAAATATTTGAGGGCGTGTGGCGCCTCAGACCAAAGTTGATGAAATATTTGAGGGCGTGTGGCGCCTCAGATCGAAGTTGATGAAATATTTGAGGGCGTGTGGTTCCTCAGACCGAGACTATGAGGACGTGTTTGTCCTGAGATGAAGGCGTTCGTGCCTTGAGATTGATTTTTGTAAGGTGTTCGTGCCTTGGGTTCTGGACTTATGATGACGGCCAGGTTTTATCTGCTGGGGATATGGTGGAAATGACGAGAATGGTTGCGTTAAACTGGCATTTTTAACAACATGGAAGGATTGATGTTCTAACGACGGGGTCAGGAACGGAATGTGATCTCGGAAGAGACTGACACATTGCTGGGGAAAAGCGTCCAGAGTTCTAACAAAACCAGTTAGGAACTGAGGGGATTGATTGACGTTTCTTTTTAGAAGGATGGTCTTAGGATCCTGCTGGGGAGGAATGTTCGGGCTTATAGTGATTGCCGCTGAAATGGGATGGTCGGGCTTACGATTGACGGCCGGGGAAGTGAATGTTCACTTACTGGAGTGAAAAGATACTCGGGCTTACTATGGCATCCGAAGAGGGATTGTTGTGCGGGCTTACAATGATGGCCGCTGAAATGAGATGGTCGGGCTTACGATTGACGGCCGAGGAGAAGATTCATTGTACGGGCTTACAGTTATTGCCGTGGAAATGAGATGGTCGGGCTTACGATTGACGGCCGGAGAGGGATTGTTCACTTGCTGGAGTGAAAAGATGCTCGGGCTTACTATGGTGGCCGAAGAGGGATTGTTGCGCGGGCTTACCTTGATGGCCGCTGAAATGAGATGGTCGGGCTTACGATTGACGGTCAGGGAGAAGATTCATTGTACGGGCTTATAGTTATTGCCGTGGAAATGAGATGGTCGGGCTTACGATTGACGGCCGGAGAGGGATTGTTCACTTGCTGGAGTGAAAAAGATACTCGGGCTTACTATGGCGGCTGAAGAGATGAATGTTGGTGAAAAAAAAATGGGAATTTTAACGTCTGGAGACGAAACGTTAGTGAGAACTAACGGGAAATTTAATGTCTGGAGACGAAACGTTAGTGAGGACTAACGGGAATTTTAACGTCTAGAGAAGAAACGTTATTGAGAACTAATGGGAATTTTAACGTCCGGAGATGAAACATTAGTGAGAACTAATGGGAATTTTAACGTCTGGAGACAGAACTGGGAAATGTCTAATGGGAGCTTTACCTCGAGAGAGGGGCGTTAGAAATGTTTAACGGGAATCTTACCTAGAGAGAGGAGCGTTAGAAATGTCTAACGAGAACTTCACCTCGAGAGAGGGGCATTAGAAATGTCTAACGGGAATTTCACCTCAAGAGAGGGGCATTAGAAATGTCTAACGGGAACTTCAACCTCGGGGGAGGAGCGTTAGAGATGTCTAACTAAGAATTTGGACCTCGAGAGAGGGGCGCAGAAATGTCTAACGGGAACTTCACCTCGAGAGAGGGGCGTTAGAAATGTCTAATAGGGATTTTACCTCGATAGAGGGGCGTTAGAAATGTCTAACGGGAACTTCAACCTCGGGGGAGGAGCGTTAGAGATGTCTAACTGAGGAATTTTTAACTTGCATGTTTTGGGATTTCGAACCTTTAATATTCCGACCGGGACGGAAATATTTTAGGGAAATGAACCGTTAATACTTTCAGGCCGGGACGGAAGTATTTGAGGAGATGAACCGTTAATACTCAACCTGGGACGGAAGTATTTTAGGGAGATGAATCGTTAATACTCCGAATGGGACGGAAGTATTTGAGGGAGATGAACCGTTAATACTCCGACTGGTACGGAAGTATTTTAGGGAATGAATCGTTAATACTCCGACTGGGACGGAAGTATCTTAGAGAGATGAAACGTTAATACTCCGACTGGGACGTAAGTATTTTAGGGAGAATAATAGTAAAGAATCTCACGAGGAGATAACGAGATGCAAGATCTCGGGGAAGGATCTCGCAGGGAGATGACGAGATGTGAAATCTCGAGAGAGGATCTCACGCAGAGATGACGAAAAGATCTCACGAGGGAGAATAATAGGAAAGGATCTCACGAGGAGATAACGAGAAAGGATCTCACGAGGGAGAATAATGGGAAAGGATCTCATGAGGAGATAACGAGATGCAAAATCTCGGAGAAGGATCTCGCAGGGAGATGACGAGATGTGAAATCTCGGGAAGGGATCTCACGCAGAGATGACGGAAAGATCTCATGAGGGAGAATAATAGGAAAGGATCTCACGAGGAGATAACGAGAAAGGATCTCACGAGGGAGAATAATGGGAAAGGATCTCACGAGGAGATAACGAGATGCAAAATCTCAGGGAAGGATCTCGCAGGGAGATGACGAGATGTGAAATCTCGAGAAGGAATCTCGCGGGGAGATAGCGAGATGCGGAATCTCGGGAAGCAATCTCATGGGGAGATAGAGAGATGCGGTATCTCGGGAAGGAATCTCATGGGGAGATGGCGAGATGCGGAATCTCGGAAGGAATCTCATGGGGAGATAGCGAGATGCAGAATCTCGGGAAGGAATCTCACGGGGAGATAGCGAGATGCGGAATCTCGGGAAGAAATCTCACGGGGAGATAGGGAGATGGGGAATCTCGGGAAGGAATCTCACGGGAAAATAGCGAGATGCGGAATCTCGGAAAGGAATCTCACGAGGAGATGGCAAGGTGCGGTATCTCGAAAAGGAATCTCACGGGGAGTTGGCGAGATGCAAAATCTCAGGAAGGAATCTCACGGGGAGATAGCGAGATGCGAAATCTTGGGAAGGAATCTCACGGGGAGATAGCGAGATGCGGAATCTCGAAAAAGAAATCTCAATGGGAGATAGCGAGATGCGGAATCTCGGAAAAGAAATCTCACGAAAAGATGGCGAGATGTAGAATCTCAGGAAGGAATCTCACGGGGAGATAGCGAGATGCAGAATCTCGGAAAGGAATCTAACAGGGAGATGGCGAGATGCAGAATCTCGGAAGGAATCTCACGGGGAGATAGCGAGATGCAGAATCTCAAAAGGAATCATACGGGGAGATAGCGAGATGCAGAATCTCGGAAAGGAGTCTCACGGGGAGATAGCGAGATGCAGAATCTCGAAAAGAATCTCACTAGGAGAATGCAGGATCTCGGAAAGGAATCTCACGGGGAGATGGCGAGATGTAGAATCTCAGGAAGGAATCTCATGAGGAGATAGCGAGATGCAGAATCTCGGAAAGGAGTCTCACAGGGAAGTAGCGAGATGCAGAATCTCGGGAAGGAATCTCACGGGGAGATAGCGAGATGCAGAATCTCAGAAAGGAATCTCACGGGGAGATAGCGAGATGCAGAATCTCGAAAAGGAATCTCACAGGGAAATAGCGAGATGCAGAATCTCGGGAAGGAATGTCACGGGGAGATAGCGAGATGCAGAATCTCAGAAAGGAATCTCATGGGGAGATGGCGAGATGTAGAATCTCAGGAAGGAATCTTACGGGGAGATAGCGAGATGCAAAATCTCGGGAATGAATCTCATGGGAAGATAAAGAGATTTAGAATCTCAGGAAGGAATCTCAGGGGAGATAGCGAGATGCAAAATCTCGGGAAGGAATCTCATAGGGAGATAGCGAGATGTGGAATCTCGGAAAGGAATCTCACGGGGAGATGGCGAGATGTGGAATCTCGGGAATGAATCTCACGGGGAGATAGCGAGATGCGGAATCTCGGGAAGGAATCTCATGGGGAGATAGCGAGATGCAGAATCTCACGGGGAGATAGCGTGATGCAGAATCTCGGGAAGGAATCTCACGGGGAGATGGCAAGATGCGAAATCTTGGAAAGGAATCTCACGGGGAGATAGCAAGATGCAGAATCTCGGAAAGGAATCTCACGAGGAGATAGCGAGATGTAGAATCTCGGAAAGGAATCTCACGGGGAGATGGGGAGATGCAGAATCTCAGAAAGGAATCTCACAGGGAGATGGCGAGATGTAGAATCTCAGGAAGGAATCTCACGGGGAGATAGTGAGATGCGGAATCTCGAAAAGGAATCTCGCAGGAAGATAGCGAGATGCAGAATCTCGGAAGGGAATCTCATAGGGAGATTGCGAGATGCAGAATCTCGAAAAGGAGTCTCATGGGGAGATGGTGAGATGCAGAATCTCGAAAAGGAATCTCACGGGGAGATGGCGAGATGCGGAATCTCGAAAAGGAATCTCACGGGGAGATAACGAGATGCAGAATCTCGGAAGGGAATCTCACGGGGAGATAGCGAGACGCAGAATCTCAGAAAGGAATCTCACGGGGAGATGACGAGACGCAGAATCTCGGAAAGGAATCTCACGGGGAGATGAGAGGATAGGCTTAACGAGGTCGGGTATCTTTTGAACAGGTATTTATGCTGAACGGTGGTGGGAACTGGTTTAGGTAGTGCAGTGATGTCGAGGAATGCTCCTCTTATCGAATTATACTTGAGTCCTCTAAAACGTTGGAGGTTCTGTGCCAGCTTTCCCATCTTTTCTCTAGTCTATGTACTAACTTCTTTCTCATCTTCATCAGTTCCACTGTCGGTTCCCTCAGTTCTTCTGTCAGTTCCCTTGTCGGTTCCCTCAGTTCTGCTGTCGGTTCCGCTTTCGGTTCCCTCAGTTCTACTGTTGGTTCCTTTGACGATGTAGCGAGCGAGGTTGAAGCTGTAAGGTCGGAGGTTGGGTGTGCCGTAGGAGGTTCCCCTTTTGCGAGAGCATTGCTTTGGTCTTTGGCTTGAGCCTCTTATTTTTCCCGATGTCGGTGGTGTTGGCATATAACCGAGCCTACGGGTGTAGTGTGGTCCTTGAATTTGATGACTTGGTGTTGGCCTTGTAACCTTTGCGAGCCCGTCTGGAATGAAGTTCATGAGTTTCATCATCTTCATGGCGGGAGGGATTTTGTCCTAAAATAGTGGAAGGTCCATGCTGCATGTTTGGATCTTGGAGGTCTCCAAGGTGAACCCAGTTAATGCCATATCGTCATCATCCTTGATCTCTAACACTGGAATGCCGTTGGTGTTGTTCCCCTCTGTGGTGACGCTGTCGCCGTAGACTTTTGTCAGCTCGTTGCCTTGTATGAACTCGATACATTGGTGAAGGGTGGATGCCACACCGTTCATTTGATGCAGCCAAGGTTGTCCCAAGATGGCTGTGAAAGTGATAGGAATGTCCAACACTTGAAATTCGGTAGGGATCATCCGCTTGCCGAACCAGATGATTAGAGTAGCAACCTCAAGAACTGTGCGGGAAGTAGAATCGTAGGCCTTGACAGTATGGAATGAAGGCTTCAAATTTGTGAGCTTGATGTCAAGCAAGTCCATCATCTTGGCAGGCAAGACATTCATTCCGGAGTCTGAAGAGTGATGCAAAGCGGCTCATTGTGGTCAACTCCAAATCTTGGTAGGTCCAAATCTGTGAGGGTGATGATGTTTCCATAGTGGATGTTGCTGATCATCTGGATTACTTCTTCTGGATTTGCATCCATGGGGACCATGGTACGGGCCAAACTTTCCTCTTGCTTGAGCTTGTTAGGGTATGAAGAGGTGAGCAGAGACCAAAGGGAAACATTCGCCTGAGTCTTCTTGAGCTGAGTGAGGATCGGGTACTCCAACATTTGAGGGGTAGAGGTTTTGGTGGTGCCTCCCGATTGCATTGAGGTTTGATAAGTTGAACTTTGGCTGATCCTTCTGGGGATTACGCTTCTTGATGGCAGTAAGGTTGCCGAGATTGGAGACTTTCTTGTGTCCACGATGCGGAAGCGTAGTATCAGCGGGGATATTTCGCTTTCCCACCTCTGTAGGTTACGAAGCTGTCTTACATTTGAAAGAAAAGGGAAGACTTCGTTAGAAAAGCGCCTTGCATGCTCTTTTCATTTCCCGGAGGTGTCATGAGGATTCGAATTTTGATGCAGTATTTGTATCGAGAAGCCCCAATTTTGATTAAAACCATAATGCCGGAAGATGCTTAATGACAAGCCAGAAATCGGAACTTCAAAAGTAAACCCCCAGGATGAAAAAGCTCTCTTCGTGTGGGAAAGCCCCGATGCGAAGAAATGACTTGGTGAAGCCCTAGTTTGAAGGAAGCCCGGTCATACGTAGGGGATTCTAGAGTGAATCCCGATGCAACCCCAATCTGAGTTAAACCTTACGTGGCACAAGCAACCTTGAGTCCTTGATTTTTTTCTATTGGTCAACCAAAGTTTATAAGATGTGTCTTGTAATGTATACGCTCAAGGATGTATTTTAGAGAAGTGGGAACGAATCTCAATTTTATGTGGATGCCTAGTTTAATGCAGGCACCAGAACTCGCTTTGCGTTTGACTCTTTTGGGAGAGTATGAGCGTAGAGAGGTTTGGAGATGTGTATGGAAGCTCTTCTTGTGACGAAAAGACAGTGTTTAGCTCTATTTTTCCTATTATCGTAGAAAAAGAAGACTTGTCGAGACATCTGAAAACATGTTTTATCCATAATGATCACCAGATTGCTTTAAACCCTTTGTTAATGTTCAGGTTGTTCAACCATTAATCCCGATATGAACAAATGTCTTGATTAACCGTGAGAAGAAAGTCAACTGATGTTGCGGATCAAAGTTGTCTGTGTGTGAAAGAAAGGTCTATGTATAGGGGAGGTCATTGATGAGACCGGGTTTATGGGATTTGTATGTGTTTATTACCGAACCATTTCTGGTTGCCTACGTTCCCCTCAGTGTAAGGAGCTCGAGTCGCCATAGTTACGCTGAAGCTGTGTTTTGGCTTTGGGAATAGGGTATGAACATTTGTGGTCCTTTTGGTGAAAAGGCTCGGATGGGATGTTTGGATGATGAGGTACGGGCCTCGAGGTGATTCCTTGACAAGTCATTGTTGACGGCTTCTTCCGTGATTCCATTGCTTCTTGATCAGCGTCTTTCACTTGGGGAGAAAGAATTCGAATGTAGCGTAAGGGCTTATGATGTGTTTTTGCCTTTGCTTTGACCGCTCCATTGTTATCGACAACCTCCATTCTTCGATCTTTAACTTTGTTTGCCCATCTGTCAAGCTTTTGATTGGCGGTGCTGGGTCCTTGGCCTCACTCTTTTTTTGAAGTTCTTGTTCGAACTTTTCTCTCTCTCTTTTTTTTTTTTTTGAAGTTCTTGTTTGTACTTTTCTCTCTTTTTTTTTTTTTTTTTTTTTTTAAGTTCTTGTTTGAACTTTTCTTTCTTTTTTTTTTTGAAGTTCTTGCTTGAACTTTTCTCTCTCTTTTTTTCTTTTTTTTGATGTTCTTGAGGACGAAGGCAAGCTCTGCTTGAACTTTCTCGATGCGCACGAGGGCAAAGGCGAGCTCGAGGTTGTGCTCGACCACGGAGTCCAATCTTTCGATGTTGAAGTGACCTTTTGTTTGTTCCTTGATGTTTCCGCCATCGTTGACTTGGTCAAGGTGATGGTGAGGGCGTGTTTTTGGGAAGTGTATGGCTTGATGGAGGCCTTTGTGAGGTAAGGAAAGTGTATGGGAGAGGAGCACCGATTGACTTTCTAACACTTGGATTCATCGAGAACATTAGTTATTTCAGAGAGATTATTTGTTGAGCAATGCAAGTGATCATTTTAGGATATAACCATTTCATTAGTTGTAATGTGAGTGTGCAAATAATGTCTCCAAGTCTAGCAAGAAGAGTAAAAAGACACTTATTTATAGAAAATTTAAGATTAACTACAATGTCAGAGCGGACTTGATTGGTGAGGAAACTACTAGAACCTACGAAGAGTTGACCAAAGACAATTGTGAATCTCGAGGATAGGTAGCCCCGTACTCTAGGCTTCTCTTTTGTTGTTAGCAGGCGCGGGGGCGCTTGAGCTTTCCGTCTTCTATCGGGTCTCAGGATCTCATCTGCATGAAACAAGGCGATTATCGAGTTATGTGCCCATGAGTGCTAGGTGGAAGGCGCGATGCCTTGCTTCTGTCGTATGGCTATGGGATTCTTTGGCTTGTGATCGCCACGCTGACTTGAGTAGGTCTTCTTTGATCGACTTCTCCAACATCTTGCTTAGAGGCGTGTCTAGTTTGTCAAAGCGGCAGGAGAAAGGCTTTGTCTCTCGGAAAGAGTCGTTGCTTTGTAGGGGGATATGTCCCCATTTGTGGTGATGTCCCTGTTTGGAGGTGGCCGACGGTGGTGTGCTTTTCCTTTGTCGAGGGCCGGTGCGGGGTTTGATACGGTTGTTTGCTACGCTTTGGTAAGGTGGCTCTGTGCTCGAGGCATGCTTTTCCTTCGGGTCTTTCTCGGATAGGGGACCCAGAATTGACCATGGATCGGAGATCAAGGCGAGTGAAGTGATAGCCGACTAATGCTTTTTAACGTGGCTTCAAACATGACACTCGAAAGGCTCTCATTTGCTCATCCTCGAGCGGTGACTTCGGGATTCCCCGAAAGCTTACGGCTCTGTTCCTTGTAAAATTCTCCCATAGTTTTTACCGTTTGCTTTTTTGTTACTGCGGCAAAAACCACATGCGGGTCGATAGAAACCTGCACGGGCTGCTGGATTTCTGTAGCCGGAAAGGTCCGGTGTTGGAGGGAAACCATGATATGGGGTTGGACAAAGCGGGTTTTGAGGAATGGAGTATAATATAGTGAATCTTTTGTGAAAATTGAGGGATTTGAGGCCATGGGCAGTTGGAGCAGGAATGCGGGATTTGTCGCGAAGTAATGGGTCGGAAAAGGTTATGTGGGAATCCTGGTGAATTCTGAGGCATATTGAAGAGAGGAAAGAAGTAGGCTGGGAGGATTTTGAGAGATTATTGGGATCCTATTTGAGATAGTCCCGGCGCTGGCTGGTTGTATTAGTGAAAGGTATTATTGGCTTGGCCGTATATGACGAGTGCTTTGAGAGGTGGCGATGTATGAAGCCCGGGGGTGAGAACATTTCCATGAATTGAAGGATTTCAGATTTCAAAGCGAAGGACCACAGGTTGAAGGTTTGAGAGCGTCGATCGTGAAGGATCGTGCATCCTCGATTAGGAGCGAAAGTACCATACATTTGAGCGGGGATAGCTTGCTATATCTCGCTCATTCGAGAGAAGATGTACCACGAAATTATCTTGATCTTCTTTACTTGCTGCGAACCTCCACCTGAGCCCGGATGGATCTTCTTCCGGTGTCATAAAGTACGTTCACAGGTGGTAGGAGTTCCATTCCGTCGCGATTTCTCGGTGGTTTTGACATGTTGGAGTAAGGCAGAAATTTGAAGAGGCGAGGAACCGAAGAACTATACGTCTTTGCCTTTATATGTAATTACGGCTGAGGTGCTGACCCAAAATTCTGAACCACTCTGTTTCTTTGCGAGGGAATGAAAGAGTATGGATTAGTTTTCCGAAGGGTATTTGGCTCAAGGCTTTAAGGCTCGTGCGATGTGCATTTACCACTTAAATCTTACTTTAAAACACGTTTTCTCCTAATCCTAAGCGGTTGGAAAAGATTTGACCATGAAAGGTTGAGATCAAAAAGTGGACCGTGAAAGGTCGAGGTTTGAGATATTTGAAGAATTGGACCGTGAAGGTCGGGATAACGATTTGAGATTGGACCGCGAGAAGGTCACGGTGGAGAAGGAAATCGGACCGAGAGGGTCGGGATTGAGACCCTTTGAGATCGGACCGCGAAGGTCTCGGTGGATTCACTGTGAGATCGGACCGCACAGGTCGGGATCGACTATTTGAGATGTGGACGCGTGAGGTCTCGATTGGAGAGGAGATCGGGAGATCGGACATGAGAGTCATGATCGACAATTTTAGATCGAACACTTGCGAAGGTCTTGATTGACTACTTGAGATCGGACCGTGAGGGTCTCGATAGGATACTTGAAGGATCGGACGCGAAGGTCGGGATTAACTTTGAGATGTCGGGCTGCGAAGGCCTTCGATTGGAGGCCGGAGATCGGACCGCGAAGGTCGGGATCAACTATTTGAGATCGGACGCGAGCGAAGGTCTTGATTGACTACTTGAGATCGGACGGTGAGGGTCTCGGGATGGAGTATTTGAATCCCGGACCATAAGGGGTCTCGATTGACTATCTTGAGACCCGGACCGTGAAGGTCAAGATTTGGGGATTATGAGGATCGGACCGCGAGGGGTCACGATTGACTACTTGAGATCGGACATGAAGGTCTCGATTGGAGCTATTTGAGATCGGATCGTAAGAGGTCTCGATTGGAACTTTGAGATCGGACCGCGAAGGTCGAGATTTGAGTTATGAGATCGGACAGCGAGGGTCACGGATAGGAGAGTGGAGATCGGACCGCGATGGTCGGGATCGACTTTTTGAGATCGGACCGCGAAGGTCTCGATTGGAGATCGGGCGTGAGATCGGGATTGGACCGATCGGAAGGACATGAGTCTCGATTAATTATTTTGAGATCGGACCGCGAAGGTCTCGGTGGAGATCGGAGGGTGAGCCGCGAAGGTCGGGATTGAGCTATTTGAGATCGAACCGCGAAGGTCTCGGTGGGAGATCGGAGAATGTCGGACCACGAAGGTCGGGATCGACTATTTGAGATTGGACCGCTAAGGTCACGACTTGAGATCGGAGATCGGACTGAGAAAGGTCGCGATTTGAGTATTTGAGATCGGACCGCTAAGAGTCAGTCGAGATCTGAAAGTGACAGCTAAAGGTCGCGTCTTCGGAATTGGGCCCAGCTAAGGTCAAGTCTTGAATCGCGAGATGTCCGAGGCTGAAAGGTCGTGATTACTAGTTGATCGGACCGCGAGGTCTGGATATTGAGATTTGCTTGAAATGGACCGTGATCGCGGGTCGCAAATATGAGATTTGAGATCGGACCGCGAAGGTACTTGATTTGATATTTGAAATCGGGCCGCGAAGGTCGAGGAGTGTGATTTTGAGATCGGACGCGAATGAGGTCTCGAGATTTGGGCCGCGAGGAGTCGAGATGAGAAATCGGACCGTGAGAAGTTGCGATAGAGTGGACCGTGTCGAAGAGTCGGGATGAGAAGGAAATCGGCCCAGTGATGAGAGGGTCTCGATTGAGGAGTGGACCGCGAAGGTCGAGATTTGAGATTTGAAATATCGGACCGTGATGGTCGCGATTGAGGAGTGGACCGCGAAAGGTCACGATTTGAGATTTGAAATAGGGACCACGTGAGGTCTCGTTTGATGATTGGACCGCGAGAGATCGAGATTTGAGATTTGAAATCGGATCGTGAGGGTCGCGGTTGGAGAGTGGACCGCTAAGTCACGATTTGAGATTTGAAATCGGACCGTGAGGTCTTGCCAATTTGATGATTAGACCCGCGAAAGTCGAGATCCCAGGAATTTAAAAATCGTCCAGTTTGTGAGAGTCGGACCACGAAGGTCTCGGTGAGAGTGGACCGCATGAGGTCACGATTTGAGATTTGAAATTGGACCGCGAGGGTCGTGATTGAGGATTGGACCATCGCGAAGGTCGACGATTTGAGATTTCGAACCGTGAGGGACGCGTGAGGTCTCGGACCATTGAGGTTGAATCAGCGAGTTGAGATATGAGATGCTCGGGCCGAGGAAGGTCGCGATTGAAGTTGGACCGCGAGGGTGAGATATGAGATGTCGGGACCGAGAAGGTCCACGGTTTGAGAAGATTGGATAAGGCGAGGGTCAGGAGTATTGAGGCTCTCCGGACCGAAAAGGTAGCGATTGAAGTTGGACACGAGAAGTCGGGAATATGAATATCGGAGAGGCGAGAGGTCGCGGTTGAGGATTGGGCCGCTAGGGAGTCGAGATATGAGACTTGAGCCCGGACCGAAGAGTCGCGGTGAGAGGTTGGACATACGAAAGGGTCGGGATATGAGATATCGAATAGGAAGGTCGCGGTTGAGATTGGACCGCGAGTCGAGATATGAGATATCGGGCCAGAAAGGTCGCGGTTGAGGTTGGACCGCGAGGAGTCGAGATATGATAGATATAGGGCAACGGAAGCTCGCAATTGAGAAGTTGGACCGCGAGGGTGGTCGGAGATATGAATGTCAGGACCACGGAAGGTCGCGATTGAGAGAGTTGGACCGTGAAGGTGGGGATTTGAAGATTTGAAATCGAGCCAGTGAGGGTCGCGGATTGAGGAGTCGACCGCGAGAGGTCGATGATTTGAGATTTGAAATCGGCACCGTGAGCGTCTTGATTGAGATTAGGACCGCGAAGAGTGGGCCAGGGATTTGAAATCAGATTCGTGATGGGTCGCTATTGAGGAGTGAATTCTAGCGAAGGTCGAGATTTGAGATTTGAAATCGGGCCAGAGTGAACGTTTTCGCGATTGAGGTCCCTAAATAGTTGGAAAAACCGCGAAGGTCGAGATTTGGGATTTGAAATCGGACCGTAAAGAGGGTCTCGGTTGAGGTTGGATCCGCGAAGGTCGAGATTTGAGATATCGGATCGAAAGGTCGCGCGATTTGAGTTGGACCGTCTAGGTCACGTCTTCCTGAGAATCGGGGCCAGAAGGTCGCGATTAAGGATTGGACCACGATAAGGTCACGATTGGAGATATCGGACCGAAAGGTCACGGTTTGAGGATTGAACCGCTAGGTCACGGTCTTGAATATCAGACCGAGAAAGGTCATGATTAAGGATTGGACCGCATAAGGGTCACGACTTGAAAGTCGGGCTAGAAAGGTCGCGATTAAGTTAAGATCGGGAACCGCTAAGAGTCCACGATCGTCATGAAATGGGCAAGAAAGAGTCGCGATTGTGCGAGGGCATATGGACCACAGCGTTGGTCGCAGGATTTTAGGCATTGGACCACCTAAGGTCATGCGATTAGGATTCAAGAAATTGGACCATGCAATTGTTATTTTATTAAATATTCAGTTCTTGCCCGAAAACATGTATTTCTCGGGGTCCTAAATGGTTGGAAAAGATTGCTCTTCTTTTCGCGGAACTAACCTAGGGCTTGAATCGGTGGATTTCATCACTACGTTTATAAGCCCTCGTTTTCACCCACATCATCGTCTTCGGGACGGACAATCCCGGCGATGGACAATCTTGCTATAAGGCTATAACGTAGCGAGTTCCACGAATGAAGGAAAAAAAGTAGACTTAAGGCTAGCTGGTCACGCAAACTTTCAACGTATGTGACACGTGGGCCCACGGTCGAAGTCAACGTCCTTAAGTTAGGCGAGAAATCATGCCGAAATTTTTGGCATGACCTCTCTGACTCGCTTGTACGCGAGACCTTAGCTTTTTGAGCGTTGGCCAATTGTGGGCGAAATGCAGTGCATATGTTGAGGGTTTGGTAAACACAGTGTGCACATTGAACCTTCGGGTATATTTTCGCAGTGACTCCGCGCGTCAAGTCAAAAGGCCCGAAAAGCCAAGACTTCGAATTCGGGAACGACCTTCGGTCTTAATCTTTCAAAGCTTGACTTTGTGAGGGCCGGCATAAAAACATACACTTGGGCTTTATGACACGTACTTTAAGCCAAAAACCAGCTGGGGTCATGGGCAGTGTGACACGAAGATCAAGTGCGTAACACAGCAGCTGGCGATGGGCTGTTTGGGACGACCGTGCGTGCTCAAAAGAAAGGTGTCTGACGGATGGCAGGCCTGGCGAGCAGTCATCCCACGGGTTACGGGTCGTAGTGTGCGGTGTACCGGCGGCAAGTGCACATAGCGTGCGGTGTACCGAAGCGATAGTGCGAAGTAGTGTGCGGTCGCTAAAATTTTTTCTGATACGAGTGCACAATTTTTTCAGAGTAGAATGTGTTTTAAAAGATGGATTCTATACGTGATTCAAAATGTAACATGAAAATCATGGTATTTTTGAGCAGGGAATGCACGAGCATGTTATGATTTTGAGATAGAAAAGAATGCAACATCTTTTGGAAATCGTTGAAAGTTTTGGCTGACACACGCACACAAAAATGAGGAAGGGTAAACGAAAGTTTGACCCACGAAGAGCTTTTTGAAAACAACGGCGGTTTTGAAAAAGTAACCTTGTCCCCAGGCCCCAGTCGCCAATTGAAATTACCCGGATCGCGCGCGGCTTGCGGGCGAGCGGTTCTTCCGAATGGACTTCGGGAAAAAGAAAGTCGCATATTTGTTTTGTATTATGAGCCCGAACTTTGAAAATGGCTTTGAAAACAAGGTCGTTTTTATTGGTAGCAAAAACATGGAAAAGGCTTTGAAAATGAAGGCGTTTTGATTGGTAGCCAAAACTTTACAAAGAGCTTTTAGGACCAGAGGGTATTAGGATTCGGAGGTCACATTACGTTTCGGGGAAGAGTATATTGAGATGCGAAACGCCTCGTATAACGAGTCTTTCTACCTTTCTCGAAAAGTGTGCGTGTGTGTGTGTTCGTGTTACTTTTTAGAAAAGGAAGCCAAGGCTTGAATGACAAGCTTTAATCTTAGTTTTGAATGACAAACGTTGATTTTAGTAAAAAAGAGCGTTTGAATGACAAAGCGTCGATTTTGAAGTTTGAAATGAGCGTTTGCGTAGCAAGCTTGTCCCGGTTTTGAGACGAAAATGAGCGTTTGAATGTCAAAGCGTTAGTTTTGAGAGACGAAAATGAGCGTTTGCATGGCAAGCGTCGGTTTTGAAGTTTGAAAAGGAGTTCGAATGACGAACTTTTGGTTTTGAACCGGGCATTACGATGTTACCCCATTTTGATGAAAATGATGACAAAATAGAAGACGATCAACAAGTCGGTTGTGACTCGGATGTTTAAATTAAATGTGATCAACAAGCCAGAACGGTTTGAAGCCCGTAAATAATGATATTGAATTGGACAGTATCAACGAACCAAATGTGAATAGTTCGGACGGTAAAAATGCGATCGGACGAGGCAGGCTAGCTCGGGCTGTAAAGTGCGATTGGCCCAGGCCAAACGACTCGGATTTGTAAAGATGCGATCGATGAGCCAAACGATTCGGACTTGTAAAGTGCGTAAAGTAAGTGCGATATCAACGGATCAAACGATCCGGACTTGTAAATAGCGATCACAGAACCAAACGGTTCGGACGGTAAAAGTGCGAATGAGCGGATCGAAGCGATCCGGACGGTAAATGACATAAAAGTAAAAGCAGGCTTTGGAATGCCATTTTAACCGAAATTACTTCTCTTACGGGAGAGAAGATGATTGGGGACTAAAAACGTATCGAGTCCCGTAGACGACGTTACGTCTACATTTTGAGAGTGAGTTTACCAAATTTAGTGTTGACTCTTTGGACTCGGGAGGGCGTCTACGGGGATACGAAAAGGTGTTTGAAAGGTGTTTCGGAAGTGTTTAGGCGGGAGTTTCCCCTTTTATTTGGTGTTTAGGAACCTAGGGATTTGGGCGGGCGTTTCGACTTGGGTCGGTTGGCTTGTGTCGAGAATCCACCGGCGAGTATACGAGGGCCCCGAAGAAGTAGAGAATTCCGCCAACGAGTAGCACGAGGGCCCCGAAGAGCGGAAGAAGACAAGCCTTGTTGCTTGGGGTGGAGAGAGGAGGAAAATGGTGTAGGAATTTATGAAAGGGAGGGTAGTATTTATAGGAGGGGAAACTTGGGGAAGGAGTAATTTTGCTTAACTTCTGGTGGGTTACTTTGCTTAGCCTGGTTGTTTTCCCTGTAAAACAGTCCGGCCGGACTATACCTCAGTTTGAAATTTTGGTCATTTTGGCCTTGAAATTGATTGAATTTGCCACGTTGTTTAAATCAGTAAAACAGTCCTGCCGGACAGTTCTTCAAATTGGCTAGTTTTCTTGATTTAACAAGCTATATGCGTAGATCTTCGTTCTCGCGTTCGATTTGATATGTGGTGGGCCCAAAACGGAGTTAGTATGAGGAGTGCCAGCCTCCGGAAGGTCGATACATTCCAAAATGCAAAATCAAATCCCGGAAAGACCCCGAGAAGTGCGTTTTTCGGGGAAAGCCGTACTTTTACGTGTGATAATGTGTATTGAAGTGCGCTTTACTTTGTCCAGGATGCAGGGAGCAGTCAGGATGTCATTGACTTCGAGAACGGGGAGCTTAACGGGTCCCGATTAACTGCCAGTTTTGGCCTTGATCCGAATTTGGGCCTTGCACTTTCTTCTCGCCGCTACCCTTTCGGTATTCCTTGGCTCGATACCAAGTTAAAAACATTTGTGAAGGAGAAAATAATTCTTATTTCCCTTAGAGAATACAGTTGTTTACATCCTATATATATATACCTGAGTGTTCTACTTGGAAAAAAATTCTAATGCTAATCATATATTCTACTTTCCTACTTGGAGAAAGAACTCTTCCTAACACAGAAGCATCACATAAAGGAAACTAGATTTACAAGGAAAAGAAAAGATATTGACAAAGATATTTTGTCAATATCTTAGCTAAGAATATCATCTGATTGGCTCGTATAAATTACAAATCGGTATCTTTCGTCTCAAGTCAAATGGGTAATATCGATAGGGATCTCTATAATTCTTATGGAGAAGGTAACCTCTATGATTCAACTACCTCCGATTACGGTTGGGCTGCAGTGTCATTTGAGTCACAAGGTTGCGGTGAGTGAAGAAGCATACCGCAAATATTCATCTATTGGTTTTGTGTATCATAATGTGTATCACAGTTAGGAATCAAGGCGGGTTTGATCTGACTAAGAGTGTGAGAGTAATATCTCTAAATTAGATAATAATTGAGCACAAGGCTTTAAATGCCTTGGTGTGTGTGTGTGTGAGGTTTAAACATACCCTGGCCAAGAAGGTTAAGGGTGGTATGTATATGGTGTAAGAGAGAGACATGTTGTGAGAGATCTTAACCGTCGGGCATGCTCCCAGTCTTGTATGGGACACTTGCCACGTGCGGTTGGATAACATAGAGGAAGGACAACGCAAAAGTGATGTTTGCAGGTAAAGGTCACACTTTAGTGAAGGCCAGGTGGCTAGCGGTTAGGCGTCATAACGCGTGAGATAGGTGCATGATGCTCCATTAAATGGGATAGAGACGGTATGCCCGTTAGTGGCAAAGATCGTACTGAGATGTGATCAAAAAAAAAAAAAGGAATATAATCTTAGAAACGTGAGTTTGATGGCCCCTCGGGTCGAGATATGATATTGATCTGAGCAAGGGCATCCCTTTGATCGAAGGTAACTCGGTCTAGATACGTCATGCTCGGGCCGGTTTAGAGGTATAGTTCTGTATTAGGGCGATCTAGGGACTGATTTGAAAGGTCAACATCTCATCAATGAGCTAAAGTAAGCTAATGTGAAACACTTCAATAAGATCTCTTATTTCGGCTTTTCAGGTACCATAATCAAATACTCCCTCCATCCCAAAATGTTTGTCCCATTTGACTTTTTTGTTGAACTTTGACCACGAAATATATGACAATTTAATTATGTTCGTGAAATTCTAAAAATTCCTATTGATTCACTTATTAATAATATTATCAACAACAACTTTTAGAGAATTTCATGAACATGATTAATCTCTCATAAATTTGTGGTCAAGGATCAACTGCGCTCAAATGGATTCAGCTATTTTGAGGCGAGGAAAGATATATTCCCTATATATTCTTCTCTTTAAATGCGCCATGTTCTATTTTCCATAATAGAACTTTTTACGATTTAACTTTTATTATCCATTCTTGCAGTGGTCCGAAAATAACAGCTTTATTGGACCGATCCCTCCTTCCATAGGCAACTTATCAAAATTTTCATGGCTTGATCTAAGTGACAACTTTGCTTAATGGACCTATTTCAGTCTACAGGGGAACTAAACACAGTACGGATATCTTCAGCTTAATGCTAGACACTTGTATGTTTTACTCTTTATACTTTAAGGAACATGTGCGAAATTGATGCGAGGAGATGATCCAGATTTGGAGGACCCGAAGCGGCCGCCCCATATTTAGCCAGGTGTGCGCCTCCAGATGGCCCGAGGAAGGAGTTTCTCTCGGCAGTCGGCCCATTTGCCCCATCACAGAGATGATGCCGGGCGCCTCAAGTTGTTCCAATGGGGGAGTTATCTTGAGCTGTCCCATCTGGCCGCCTCAGCAAAAGCCATGCGAACGCCTCAAGCTTCGCCAACGAAGGAGGATCTTTACGTGGTTCGTGCACTTTGAGGATGTCCCGGTGCGCCCGCCTCGCCTTATCGTGGAGGAGTTTCCTAATTACGTTTTTGCTATATTTTACTATTTGTTTTAACTATTAAGTAGTGAGGTATTTTGGTCATTGGTTCATGTTTTTGTCTTAGGGTTTAGGGAAAGTATTTAAGCAACTTTTAGACATGTTTTATTCGGCTTTTGATAGATCAATTTTGAAAGAAGTTTTCTCTTTATTTTCTGGTGGAATCCAGTCCTTGTGTTTGAGGATTCTTCGCTTGAGAAGTTCTTGTGATTGAGTGCGCTAATCCACCGAAATCTATCGTGCTTCCGTCTTCTGCGCGTCGGAGTATCGGAAACGAGCTTAACTCGTCTTTCCCTATCAGTAAATTGAATTATAGGAGACCAAGTAACAAGGGAGGAATTCGAGAAGCTAACCATGGCCATTAGCTGCATTATCAACGAATATGGGGACGTTCATGGGCGCTCCAGCTGAGTCCAAGCGATCGTGCTAATCGTAACCGTGGTGGCGAGAGCGGCAGGGGTATTGAGCAGGGGCCGACGCCCTAGGAGGGTCGAAAATAATGATGAAGAAAGATTCTAGTTCCAAT